>JAZGTJ010001215.1:44617-62404 GCA_036877575.1 Botia almorhae | reverse complement strand
CCCGGGCTGACCACCACACATTGCCTTCAAACCTGTGGGAAACACTGTATTGTAACCTTCGATTCCTCATGGACGTAACACCATATTGTGTTGGTGTGGTGGCCCAAAGATTCGACCTTGGGAGACCAATCACTCCACTTTTTTTAAATAAAGACCAATGAAAGTTGATTTGCATGGAATTTGCATGTTAGTCTCCTCCCCATAAATCTTGGTATAAAAGGTTAAGTAACCAAGACATTTACTATCAGTCACTTACAGTAAAGGTAAAATTATTTGATCACCTGCTGACTTTGTATGTTAGCTCACTAACAAAGGAATCAGTCTATAATTTTAATGGTAAGTTTATTTTAACAGTGAGAGACAGAATAACAACAACAAAAAAGCTTTTAAAAATAGTTATAAATTGATTTGCATTTTAATATGTAAAATAAGTATTTGACCCTTTCGCAAAACATGCCTTAGTACTTGGTGGCAAAACCCTTGTTGGCAATCACAGAGGTCAGACATTTCTAGTAGCTGGCCACCAGGTATGCACACATATCAGGAGGGATTTTGTCCCACTCCTCTTTGCAGATCCTCTCCAAGTCATTAAGGTTTTGAGGCTGACTTTGGCAACTCGAACCTTCAGCTCTCTCCACAGATTTTCTATGGGATTAAGGTCTGGAGACTGGCTAGGCCACTCCAGGACCTTAATGTGCTTCTTCTTGAGCCACCCTTTTGTTACCTTGGCCGTGTGTTTTGGGTCATTGTCATGCTGTAATACCAGCAAACCGAGTTGAGTTAATGCCAAAGAGCTTGATTTTGGTCTCATTTGACCACAACACTTTCACCCAGTTCTTCTCTGAATCATTCACATGTTCGTTGGCAGATGTTCAGTCGGGCCTGTACATGTGCTTTCTTGAGTAGGGGGACTTTTTGGGTGCTGCAGGATTTCAGTCACGTTGTAGTGTCTTACCAATTGTTTTCTTGGTGACTATGGTCCCAGCTGTCTTGAGATCATTTACAAGATCCTCCCGTGTAGTTCTGGGCTCATTCCTCACTGTTCTCATGATCATTGAAACTCAATGAGGTGAGATCTTGCATGGAGCCCCAGACTGAGGGAGACTGACAGTAATTTTGTGTTTCTTCCATTAGCGAATAATCGCACCAACTGTTGTCACCTCACCAAGCTGCATGGCGATGGTCTTGTAGCCCATTCCAGCCTTGTGTAGGTCTGTAATCTTGTCCCTGACATCCTTGGACAGCTCTTTGGTCTTGGCCTATGGTGGAGAGTTTGAAATCTGATTGATTGATTGATTGATTACTTCTGTGGACAGGTGTCAAGTGACAAGTAACAAACTGAGATTAAGCACTCCCTTTAAGAGTGTGATCCTAATCTAATTTTATTACATGTATAAGACACCTGGGAGCCAGAAATCTTGCTGATTGATAGGGGATCAAATATTTATTTTACTCACTAAAATGTGAATGAATGTATACATTTTTTGAAATGCGTTTTTGTGGAATTTTTTTTGTTATTCTTTGTCACTGTTCAAATAAAACCTCCCATAAAATTATAGACTGATCATTTCTTTGTCGGTGGGCAAAGTATAAAATTAGCAGGGGATCAAAAAATGTTTCTTCACTGTACCTGACATTGTCGATAATGTCAGTAAAGGTCTGTATAGTAAACCGCACAACATAAACATGTTATGTAGTCCGGTAATGCAGTTTTCAGCAAGCAGCACATGCCAGAAACAAACATCTGTCTAGTTTGTAATCTTCCAATGCACTAAGAAGTCAACAAAGCCCCCCATTTCGAAAAGAAAAGGGGAAATGGAATTCCAGCATGGCATCAGTCATCTTGATAAGACATCTAGCTAAATAGCCTGTTGCACTGGGGTGAACTTCCCCTAGAGAGTAAACTTCCCCTAGAGAGGTTAAGACACTACAGAGCACATCCTATCCAAGGGGGTCACATGTGAAAATACATCAGATAAACCAATTTGGCTAAACCCCCTGAAAGGAGGACTGCCCAGAAGGAATAACCATTCAACCTCAGTGGTTAGGAAAGAGCTCGGTTTAGGGAAAAACACAGGGTTTACCAATATGCAAACCAAACTGTGAAAACAGGAATCACACATGAAACATCTAGGTCAAAATAGTCAGGTTTACCTTAAGGGGTAACCATAAGTAATTGACCTGCCTGCCGCCACCTTCACAGAGCTTGGTATTAAAGTGTCCAAGATTCACCAAACAGGATACTTATGTGAACGAAAAGTGCACAATATCAGTTCAGGGAGAGGTAAAAAGGCTTAATACACCCAGTTGATTGTTCAAGTTACCTGTCAGAATCAGACAGATAGTAATTGGGTGTAGCCCAGCCCAAAGCTCCACAAATGTATACTAGGAAGGTGCTATTTGCTAGCTCCCAAAAATATGCTATGCCCACTGGCTTGTACCCCAAGAAGACACGACACATCCTACGATTGGTAAGCCAAAAATATGGCATTTATGTGAGCGGCTTGTAAAAACCTCAGCCCGTGCTAACTCCAAAGGAGGCAGTGGGCATGACATCCAACGGAAGTGAATTTATATATACACCACAGCAGCTGTGTTGTCTGTCCAGACTAACACATGCTTGTCCCGGATCAATGGCAGTTGACCCAAGGCAATCAAATATGCCAACAACCAGAGGCAATGGATGTGCCAATGCAGGTGAGGCCCTGTCCAGGGTCCCAATGTTGCATGTCTGTTGCATACAGTGCCTCAACCTGTGTTGCGTAACCATAACACGCATTAACATCTGTTACTCTGCCTGTAGAAACTTGAGGTCTGACCAAGGGCTGAAAGAACCATGCCCACCTCAGGACTCGGCAGTGGTGAAGCAGCCTTATATGCAGCAACTCAAATGGCACCATTCAATTCAATTTTATATATAGTGCTTTTTACATTGTACTTTTTACATTGCTTCAAAACAGCTTTGCATATAAAAAATAATAATAAAACATTTTTGTTAATGGTGTCATTGCAAATAACGTGTGAGATGTATAAGACTAATTAGGTATACTAGGTTTATAGTATAATTATGAATAAAGGGTTAACTGATAAACCGATAAAACCAAAATCATGAAGCAAGATATGCATTCTAGCTTATATAGAGGTGGCATATAAAAGATAACATCTTATGGCAGTGGTTCCCAAACATTTTCTGCCTTGCCCCCCTTTGAGTGGAGCATTTATATGGGCTGTATACAACACAACGAAACACACATTCATAGAGCGGAATATTGAGCGGAGCGTCACACATTGAGCGGTGCGCGCTGAATACTGCCGGGCAGCGCAGCAGATATTTTCAGCCGTTTATCTCTTTCGAATCTCTATAAAAATCGGCTGACTGTACACTAACCTTGCAGCGCCCCCCCAGGTGTCACGACCCCCAGTTTGAGAACCACTGTCTTATGGAACAGGGGTATAAGGGATTTGCAATAGTACCATGAACTACACACAACATGCAAAAGTAGAATACATACATGCATAAAATATATACAATAAAAATATTAGAAGTTTACAGTTTACAAAACCCTAGGCTAAGTTAAACATTAGCAGTCTCCCAGCAAGCAAGCCAACAGGGCAACAGTGGCATGTAACCAAAACTCAAATGATGTATAGATGCAAAAAAAACCTCGGGAGAAGCAGGCTCAACCAGAAGGGCCAGTTCTCCTGTGGCATGTTAAAGCTGCAACTTGTAACTGTCTTGGATATGAACATGAGTTGATTATAATTATTTGTAGTTATTTATTGATGAGAAACTGATGGTTCTAATTATATTTGATACGATGGACACTGAGAAATCGTGCCAACAGAAATGCTGAGGCATAATGTTACTAATTGCAGCCATAACATCACACTGCTGTGACTAAGCAGGGAACAAAATATAGGAACTAACTAACTAACTGTAGGCAAGTACAGTGCCTTGCCAAAGTATTCATACCCTTTGAATTTTATTGAGATTGTATGTGATAGACCAACACAAAGTAGCACATAATTGTGAAGTGGAATAAAAAATGATATATGGTTTTCAAAATTTTAAGCAAATAAAAATCTGAAAAGTGTGGCATGCATTTGCATTCAGCCCCCTGTACTCTGATACCCCTAAATAAAATTCAGTGCAATCAATTGCCTTCAGAAGTCACCTAATTAGTTAATATAGTCCACCTGTGTGTAATTTACAGTCCCTGACAAAAGTTTTGTCGCTTGTGTACAAATTGACCTGAAGTGCAGCTGAAATATATTTCTAATCAAGATTTTTTTTACAAGAAATGGCTCATTTTAATCCCAACAGCTTTTGTAATAATGTTTCAGTGCAAAACGAAACTGTCAAAAAGTATTCTAATATTTACAGCTTGGTAAAGCCCATTGAGTCAGTTTTTGCAAAGACATAAGTGTTGTCGCCTTGTCATATGAGCTTCACCTGTGACGTAATAATGGATCAATTAGGACTCAGGTGTGTATAAAAAGAACCCCAGTACACAAGACCTTCACATCAACTACAACTAGACCTCTGCAAACATGCCTAAGATTCACCCTGAGACTAAAGTGTTGATTATCAAGAGGCTGAAGACCAGATCCACTGCTGATGTGGCAGACAAAATGCTGTAATTGATAACATCTTCCTTGTCAGCCTTAAATGTGGGGAATTACAGATATTGGGCCCATTTCTCTTTCCCACAAGTTTTATGATAATAATTTAAGAAATTCTCACAATCATTTATGAACTTGGAATGAACCACACAGATCAACAAATCAAGTAGTTTCTTTTTAAGTCTGTAATTTCATAATCAGCACAAGTGAATAAGCGCTCTGCCTCACTCTCTCTTTCTGTCTCTGCATGTGTGCAGGGATCTGCATGTAAAAAACGGCATTCTTGCTTGTTTCTGAACATAGATTACTACATAAAGCTGCTAATAATAGTTTTAAAGTTTTGGGCATTTTAAGCAGGCTGACACAAAATGATCAGTTCTGCTTAAAATTAATAAAGTGTGCATCGCTGGAGCAATGACCGCTCATAATACAAAAACATTTTTCAAAAGAAAGACTCCTAACACCTAACCCTGTATCAAATAAACTGAAGTCTAAGCTATACCCTGAATTCTGTGCTATAAAGACAATCAATAACGGTCTTGTCTGTCTGTGTCAGATCAGTTTGGTGTTCAATGTGGAGGGTGTGATGTGTCAGTTGCAGCAAGTGTTAGAGACTCAGGAAGTCAACTGGCATCATGTCTTGTCATGTCTGTCAAATCTACTGATATATCACCCTCAGACACAGAGCTGCCTTAAAGGTACCTGATAACACTCCTCTCACACACACACACTCAATCATACAGTTGGGTTTTCATGTTTTATAGGCACATTCCATAGATGTAGTGGTTTTAATACTGTACGGACTGTATGTTCTGTCCCCCTACATTAACCCTATACCTAAACCTGCCCATCATAAACGTTCTGCTTTTTAGATTTTCAATAAACATAATTCTATTATTATTTTTAGTCATTTCTTCTTGGGGACCTAAAAAGTGTCCCCACAAGGTCAGAATTTACTGGTTTTACTATACTTGTGGGGACATTTGGTCACAATCACTTAGGGAATGCCAGTGCCACACATTCTCATACACACTTTCACCCTCAGACACAGAATTCTTTCACAGGTGCACTCTTCTTACACACTCATTTAGTCACATAACTGCATACAAACTCACTTGCTAACACTCTTAATGTTATTCGTGCCACACCTTGACCTTCTTATGCAATTCTAACCTCTGTGTGTTTAGATCTGCTCTCCAGGTTGTTGAGATCTGCATTTGAAAATTATGATGTGGAGAAAATGATCATGTCATTCCTGTTGGCCCGACAGGCCTCTCTGGAGGGTCCCACTGTCTTCCCCTCATACAGCGACTGGTTCAGGGTCTGTAATTTTCTCTAACACTTACACATACATAATGAAGCAGCATTATCTTGGGTTTGCCCACCTGAGAATTTTGGTGTTTTATCTGGTAGTTAATAAAAGTGATTTTGTTTCACCAGTTGTCGTTTGGGGGAGCCAGCAGTTATCATGGCAGCAGCAAGAAGTCCACAGTTTTTCTGCTGAAGTTCCTGTCAGATCTGGTTCCTTTTGAACCCCCACAGTATCTGAAGGTCAGATTATGACCAGGGCCAGATGGAATCTGCAGACTTTTTTTTCCTATTTCTGCTTTAAATGCTTGGGAAAATCTGCGGAATAGTTTTAAATGAGTTTTAAAAAAGCCAAGAGTATTTGATTTAATTAGCATTAAATTGAAATAGTTTTAACTTGTTCACTATATATGTTAAAATGTAAAGAACAACTTAAACTGAGCTTATAGTCTCATATTATTTCATCCTATTCTATTTTACATTTCCCTTTCTAAAGCATCTCCAAAGTGTCCTTGAAAGGCTAATTAACATTGATCTCTGTATTATGCAATTAACTGCAAATTACAGCAGATTTCATGTAGTTTATCCATTGGAAAAAAGTAGCGTACAGAGAAGTTTTGTGATTGATTGATTGATTGGTTGATTGAACGATCCTGTAAAGAGACTGTACCTAGACTTTTGAATACACCAAATTAGCTAAATGTAGTTAAAATTAGAAGAATTGATTTTTAAAATTAAATCAACAGACAATGTTCACATCAAAACCACAAATTAGTATTTTTATGGTAATTTTTATATAAATTATTAAATGTTGTTTATATTGGTATGACAAATGAAAGAGCATGTTTTTACATCCTTGTGACCACTTGATTTAGAGTGTATTATGATAAAACTTTATATAATTTTTACAATGCGGTGTAAAACTTGCCCTTCGGTTTTCGTGGCGAATAGATATGAAATAATTCAGTGCTGTCTATTGCCCCAAGTAATCGACAGACATTTTTTAAACTCATACACGGTAAGCTTAATTTTAATTTAGCCTATTGGATTTCAAAAATCCAATAGGCTATTGGTTGTTAGTGTTCACTTTCATTACAATATAGTTAAGGCAAACAGCACAGCCACAACACATACCCAAATGCCCACAGGGTATGTATACTTGTCAATGACAGGTGCTACATTCTGCAGAAATTCATGGAGTTTTGCTGGTATCTGCAAAGACCGATTTCGTGTGGGCCTGATCAAGGCAACTGGCAACAGGCAACTGTGTTTTTGTGTCTTGTCTTTCATTACCCTTTCTGTAGGTTCATGTCATGTATCCACCATACGTCAGTGGAAAGCATCGACCTCTCATGCATGAATTCATCACCCTCGCCAAGACTCGGCTAGCAGATCTGAAGGTCTGAGAACACGTGATGTCCCTGTTTTCTTCAGAATTTTATTGACCAGAGAGAAGGTGAATTTCTGCTATATGTGACTGTTTTGTGTATTTAGGTGTCACTGGAGGACACTGGGATATTTGAGGTGGTGAACGGCTCCACAGATCTGCCTAATGTAAGTTGTTCTGTTTACTGTACTGCATCTTTACATTTTTAGTATTTTCAGTATAATTGATTGTGTGTAAATGTTTGTTTAGTGTCCAGCACAACAGGATGTTGAGAAAGCCGTAACACTCTTTACAACCACCAATAAGATTCCAGCTACAGTGATAGAGGCCAGGTACTGTCAGTTATCTAGTTAACCTTTATCATTTAACCAGTAAAATTATTCATTGTCTATTCCCATTGGTTCTTTGTGCATTAACAAATGTTAACAGATAAAACGTCAGATTTTAAAATATATTAGTAAATATAGACTAAATGTAATTTAGGATTTATACATTTTGGATTTATAAATGCTGTGTAAGTATTGTTTATTGTTAGTTAATAATAACTAATTGTTTTTAACTAATGTTAAAAATGGAACCTTATTGTAAAGTGCTACCAAATGCAGTATATTCTCACAGCTGACAAGCTACAGGTTTGACTTTAAAAGGCATGAGCATCATGTAAGTTAATGTTATGAGTCACATTCGCTACCTGTCACTCTTTCACCCTTTCTTTGACGGGTCGAGATGTCTGCTGGTGAGGTGTTTTGCCAAGTGGGCCATGTTGGCTGTGTTGATCTGTTATTTTTAAACATCTTTACAGACAAACTTTATCTCTTTGCTCGCTCTAACTGTTGGCTAAGCTAAATAATGCAACTTGGCGTATTTGCTTTGTTGACAAGCCATAAACAGATGCACAAGCACTTATATTCGTCACAAGGACTCTTGTTTTATCTCTGTGAAAATGGTAGCGCATATGCTTATATGCATATAACTTTGCAAAACAGGAAACATCTGTGCACACATCTATGCAAAACAGGAAATAAAGCTTTTATTAAAACTGCCTTTGTAAAGTATTGGTGTTAATTAAATGTGAAATTGTGCTGTTAATAAGTGTAATCAATTTCATACTGGGCTAATCATATTTTCTATCTCCTTCCCTAACCCCATCCCAAAACCTAACCCTCACACAAAACTTTTGCCATTATTTGATAAACACCTTTTAGTATGTTTTTAAGCCATGTTTATGTTGTTATACACGTCATTATACGTATTTGTGTCCTTGTAAACCATATATAGCGAACACACTTGTGGTGAAGCTATATTCTGACAAGGCTGCAATTGCAGTTTTTCAAACTGTATGTTCAGAGTTTTAGAGTGAACATTTATTAATCTAACAATGTTTTTATAATTAAATATATTACTTTTGGATTAGTTTCAATAACCATTTGGTTAATTTACAACTTTTGTCATTGTTACAACGTTTTTTTAAAACTGTTATAAAAATACTTCACAGATATAAAATTCCCAACATACAAGTCTGCTGCGTGAAAATGGGGTTTGTGAGTGCAGTCTTTATTCTGCCGTTAGTTATCATGAATAATATGATTTACCACTTTATATAATAATATTTATTTGCAAAATGTTGCTTTTACCGATTTGGAGCATAATGTTAATGTAAATCTGCATAGTTTTGTTTCATTGGTATGTTTACATATAAATGTACTGCATATGCACTGGAAAGTGATGTCGTCGTACTAGCCTTAGCATCTGTTCTAAGGAGTCTTCATTAAGTTTTAGTATGGTACGGGACATAAAAAGGAAACTGTAATACCCAGTCAGTGGTTCTGGATTTTCCAGTCTTATTTTCAGAACATCGGGGCCTCCACTGGGTCTTAGCGTAAAGTGACACATTTAACGTATTTCACAGAAATCATCATGTTTACGTTATTGATTATACAACATTCTGGCTCTTATTCTGAGAGTAGTTTCTGTTGTGTCTTCAGTATTTTTAGGAGGCCGTATTTCCTGTCTCGATTCCTACCTGCTCTCCTCTCTCCATATGTGGTAGGTGTCATAATTATCCATCACAGAGGTTTATCATGTTTGTCAGATTTGTGTACTAACTGAGTTAGTCAGAATAATATACATTTGCTATTGCAGAATAAATCTTGACAGGGTGGTCAGATGCAGAATGAAAGACTCTTTTATCACCCTAAAGACTATATTGCAATAATGACTAACACAATTGGACACACACTGTTTGTGATTTTAAATGTTTTTTTTGTCACTGTCGTAGTCAATGTAATCGATGCCATTGATAAATATGAGCAAAGGCTGTGAAAATGAATCCATATTATCCTTTTAATCTTTTATTTTAAAAAAATAACTTTTCATTGAAGTAAAACAATTGTTGGCCACATGTAACGGTAAGTCAGACTAAAGACACAGATGTTAGTCAAACCAAACAGGTGGATTTTTTGAACAGATGAATGAATGGAACTGGAACCGGGTAAGTACTGGCAAATATTAAGTCCTTTAACAAACAGATGAAGATCAGTGATCGGATCCGATGAATGATCATGGAGTGAGTGATGGAATTCCAGGAGCTGGTTTCACATGTTGGATGGGGGTAAGTAGACTGAACACAGACACAGGAGCACACAGGGGAGATGAAGGGGATCAGGGAGCTTGGAATCGTGGAATCGGGTAAGTAGGGGTAACGGGAATCGGGTAACGTCGGGAACTCAGGATATCCTTGACCGAGTGCACCCTTCCATCCTCCAGCACCATTGAAAGAGGGAGATTGTCTATGGGACCAGGCTCTGTGGAGACAGGAGAAACGGGTGAGGGACAGGGCTTGAGGAGTGAAACATGGAACGTGGGGTGAATTCTG
Organism: Botia almorhae; assembly: GCA_036877575.1. Lineage (NCBI taxonomy): Eukaryota > Metazoa > Chordata > Actinopteri > Cypriniformes > Botiidae > Botia > Botia almorhae. The sequence continues at coordinate 52,211 of JAZGTJ010001215.1, read as the reverse complement.
TATTGTGAGGGGAGCTTGATTTCATATGTGACGGGGTTTACTTGACAGATGATGGGAAAGGGACCAATGAATCTGGGACTCAGCTTCTTGCAGGGAAGTCTCAGTTGGATGTCCCAAGTGGAGAGCCATACCTTCTGTCCTGGATGGAATGTAGGAGTGGGGGCTATTCAGTGATCCACATGAGGTTGATGACGTCTGCACACTGGAGATGTTAGTGTGCTAAGTCCCAGACCCTCTCACTCTTCTGGAACCAATGTGTGACTTCGAGTACAGACTAAAAGTGATCTGTGCTAGTCTGATGGATGGAGTTCTGTGCATACTTGGCCCAGGCAATGAAGCGGTACAAGAACTTTTAGTGGTTATGGCAGAAGGTATGGAGGTATTGACCTATCTCCTGGATCTTCCTCTTGGTTTGTTCATTGCTCTGTGGGTGGTATCCAGAAGATAGTCTCACAATCACACCTAGGAGTAAGAAGAACGAAGACCTCCATACCAGTGATATAAACTGAGGACCTCTATCTGACACTGTGTCTTCAGGGATGCCAAAGTTGTAAAAGACATGATTAAAAAGTACCGTAGCAGTTTCCATGGCTGTTGGGAGTCCCTTCAGGGGAACCAGGCGACAAGCTTTGGAAAGTGTATCCATGGCTACTAAGATGTAGATGTTTCCGAGGCTGGCAAATCTGTGATGAAATCAACTCCCAAGTGTGACCAGGGGTGCTGGGGAACGGGAAGAGAAAGGAGTTTTTAATCTGGGCTGGTAAATGAAGAGGTGTTTGAGCCATAGTGCATTCCCGGCATTCTCTCACATACCTTCAGATGTCGTTGGCCATTCCAGGCCACACAGAAGAGATCCCAGGATGACCAGTGCCCAGGGAGGTATGTGCTGTATGGATGAGATGTGTTCTTTGACTGCAAGGGACGTAGGTATGGTTTGGGGGGCACCCCGGCAAAGCAGGGTCAGAGACACTGGCAGCTGCGATGTCCTCATCCAGGGACCATTGAATCGGGCTAACAGTCATACTAGAGGGATGAATGGGTTCAGGATTTTCTGACAGATCATCTGAAGCATGGATTCTTGAGAGAGCATCAGCCTTGGTGTTCTTAGTCCCCGGACAATAGGAGATGGTAAACTGGAGTCATGTGAAGAAAAGGGCCCACCTGGCTTGCCTGGGGTTAAGCCATTTCGCTTCAGGAGATATTCAAGATTCCGATGGTCAGCAATACTACAAACGGATGGTGGGCCCCCTTCTGCCAGTGTCTCTATTCCTTAAGGGAGGGTTTGATGGCACAGTTCTCTATTCCCGATGTCGTAGTTTTGCTCCTGATACCCCAAGAACTGGATTGAAGGCTGGTGGAATGTGCATTTCTCAGCTTTTAGGTAAAGCTGGTGTAGCCGTTGGAGGACCTCAAAGATGTGTTGGCGATGTTCGGCCTTGTTCCAGGAATACACCAGGATGTCATTGATGTACACCAGCACAAATTGGTGCAGGTACTTCCGGAACACCTCATCTATGTATCCGTCAATGGACGTAAAGTTGATTGGATTCACATGACTGGAATCACATGTGCGATAGGTATTGGGAGGTTAGGGACGGGAAAGCAGTCCTTGCCCCACTTCAGGATCTCCCCAGTGGACCACGAGATGGGGGGATCATGGGATCAGATCTCCTCAGTGTGAAGCTGGCAGACTCGTACCTCGATAGGACCCACGCATTATCGGACGTGTCTATCTATTAAATGATATACTGGCTCCTCTTAGCTTTGCAAATGCCAATGAATGGTTCTCATTTTTTTGAAGCTCCAAAAACGCATATAATTTTTTTTTAACTAGAACTATAATTAAAGCCTGGTTTAAAGTCTCTGGTAATTCTTTTTTTATGAATTGCCTCCGTATACATCGAAAGCAACGGGTCTGCTTATTTATGAAAAAAAGTTTTATAAAAATCCATAGAAAAACCGGAAAACCAGGTGTTTTACCGCCGTCTAGTGCAGCAACTACAAATTTAATCTCTTCTTTTAAAATTTCTTTTTTAAGTTCTTCTCGGTCATTATCACTTAAGACTGGGATATCCAATTTATTTAAAAACTTTGGGATCTCAGCTTCTTCTACTCCTTGATATTTATAAAGTAATTTATAAAAATCTAAGAATTCTTGGTTAATTAATTTGGGGTGTTTAATACTTTTATTGTTGGATGAACATATTGTAGTTCTAGATTTACTCGTTTCTTCTTTTTTTATTTGCCATGCTAGTACTTTCCTAATCTTATCCCCATGTTCGTAGTACTTCTGTCGTGATCTGAGACGTGCATTTTCGGCTTCTTTGGATGACTATTGGATAAATATTGTATTCCAACTTTTTGGACTGTAATTGTTGAAACAGTTGAGCATCCGTAGTCTTAAAATGTTCCCTTTCCATGTAGTGATTATGACAGTTTTTTCTTACCGGAAGAGAAATTAATGATTTGGCCCCATAAGAATGTCTTCATGGCCTCGCAGATTATACCTGAATAAACAGAGTTTTTATTTGTACTAATGAAGTTGTAAATATTATTATTTATAAAACGCAACGCTTCAGAGTAGTTTAATAAATGGCCACTAAATCGCCAAAGCTTACAATTTGGCATTTCCGGAGAATGTTGCACTAAAAAAAGTAACGGAGCATGATCTGCCAATATTCTTGGTAAATAATCACACAATTCAATCAAATAATCCTTCGCTTTTGGAACAAAAAATAGTCAATTCTGGAGTAATTATTGTGCCTATGTGAATAGAAAGAATATTCTTTTTTTGTTTTATTTTTAAATCTCCATATATCTATTAAATTAACTTGAGAGTTCATATTTTAAGGCTTTAGCAACTTGATTTAAGGGTGACCGTTTAGTGGACGACCTGTCTAATACTGGCTCCAAGACTACATTAAAGTCTCCTCCAATTATTAGCTCTGCAAAAGGGCGTTTTAACTTTTAACTTCCTGTCAATTTTAGCGCTTTTCATATACATCGTCTTTTACATAGCGCTTCTATATATAGCCTATACTTTTTATAAAACGGAGGCAAAAGCATCTATTAAACAAAACTTTATTTTATTTTATATTTCTTACATTTCATATTTCATTGCACAATCACAGAAGTAATAGGAAAATATATATATGGTTTATACATAACGGAGGCAAAACAAACCATGTTTCAAACAACGTGCGGTTATGTTTTCCTGTCAATCGATTGTGTAGGTAATTATAAAGTATACTATATTCCTCTCTCCGTTTTTCAAAAGAAGCGGATGTGCATTTTTAAATCCAGCAGAGTCTGTCTTCCAGACAAATCGCGGTGCCCGTGATAACTTGCCAATCATGTGACGTGAACATTATAAAAGTTTGCACATATTTAACAATCAGAAAATCTTCATTTAACAATGCATGTAAAAGTTTTATAAATATTTTGTTTAAAATATACATATTTATATATGTTTAAGCTGCAGCGCACCACTGTGTAGTCATGCAACAAGCTTTATGCGTCTTCATTCTAAAATAACGGTCACATTTAAAAAACTCACTGGGGGGTCTGTCGCCTGTAAAAAACTTGCACATGAAAGGGTTATTTCGTCGTCAACAGCCAATTTAACATCCGCAACATCTTTGTTAAGACCTGTTACCGCTTCTTCCATCTCTATCTGCGGTGTTTCTACATCCACCATTCTCAGATTTATTGATTGTATTTCATTACTCATTTTCTCCACAAATTTTGCGAACCTACTCGGGCGTCCGTCGATTACCTCCTGAATTCTGAGAAATCCTTTTTATATTTCTGCATGAAAACATGGTAGCGGGTCAGATAATGGTAGTCTCGTTTCTTGAGTATCTTCTTTCTTATTGGATTCTGCATATTTGTCGTAATATTCAAAGTACAAGAAGTTACTATTCTAGATAAAGTACTTTGGTTGTACTAAAGGTCTTTAGAGAGTGTTATTTAGATTAAATTAAATTATTCAGGAGCTCCCTGCATCACTCTAGCGCTGCGCTACCATAACCAGAAGTCCCATCTTGCACCAGTCTTACCCAGGCCAAAGGCCAACCACATGGGAGAAAAGGAACACTACAATGTGATTGTTGCAATTTTTATAGCTTTGTTAAATTACCTAAATCAGTTCCATTGCCATCAGTCTTTTCATAGCATTCATATTCCAATTTTAATCTATCTCACACTGAAGGTGTCTCTGCATTTTCTGGGGCTACACATACGTTTAGACTGCAACATTCAACTTTTTTTGATGTTATTGTATTGCTGGTATTCAGCATGCCAATGGAGTCACAATAAACACCAATGCAATAGCAGTAGAATCTGGCACAGTGTCTATAGTCATAGGGATTAGGCACCTCTAGAAATTTGCTTAGAGATGAGGGTGAACAAAATAAGCATCATGATCTTTTAAAGCTCTCTGATCACCCTCTCTTTGCTCAGCACTTCTTCTCTGTTGTTCATGGTTGTAGTCTCTGGTTCTCTTCCATATAACTGTGTTCTTTGATTGTCCTCTAATGTCTCTATCTGCTCCTTTGTGTCTTATTCAGCTGCTTCAGCCTCTTTGTCTTTTCTATTTCAGTTGGGGTACTCTGGTGCAAAGATGCAAATTATACCAAGTAGTACTACTCCAACCTGATTTTCAGGACCAATGGGGCATGGTGCTTTTTCCTCCTATGGCCCTCTGTTGTGCTTCTGTGAATAGATAGGCTTAAGTTTAGCAGATAATTGTCTCATATGCTTTCAGTTCCATTTGTTTCCTAAGGCAGTCCTTCGTAATGACCTCTCAGATAGGGAACTGGCATGAGCCTGCCATTCAACATTTCGTAGGGAGTCATAATTTGTAATTCTGTTCAATTGCATATGAAGCATTAACCCAGTTCAGTTTAGTGTCTGCCAAAACTTAAGTTTTGCTTGAAGGGTTCCATTGACTCCTTCTACAACCCCTTGGGATTGTGGATAAACACATTCCAGTCTCTGTTTAATTCTTAGTTGTTGCAGCACTGTTTTTACAGTTTCAAACAAATGCACAAATACATTATTTAAACAAACAAACAAATCCATTATCAGAACTGAGATGGTATTCCAAATCTGGGAATTGCCAAGCTGTGGCTGGTGCTGGATCAGTACCATAAGTGCCATAACTAGGGCTGTTGCAGTGAAGAAATTTTCCTTGCAGTGATTATGGGTGGCTTAATAGCGCAGTATGAGGTATTATAATATTATTATATACTGTTGCTTTTTAAATGACAGAGGCATGTTATAAAACATTTTTGTTTATTGTTAAATGCCAAACATAAAAGAACCAACATATTCACCTTATGTGGTTTCACAGAGTAACACATAGGGGTAACAGTGTTCCCGGAGGCACCGTAAACCCTTTCTGACGGTGTGCGTTTTGCACAAGTACACATTTGCGGGCGACTTTAGAAAGCTCCTCCTGTATGTAGTGCATAAGCTCATTTTGAGCTCTCTGGACACTAACGCGGAGGTTGTCATTTAAACCATCAGTTGATTAGTCACACATTTATGATATTAATTTAATTACCTAAATATGTACTGGGAGAGGAGGGTATCATATAGTGTTTTTTAGTTTCAGGGATGATTTTATCCAAAGTGGCTTACAAAGGACGAGAGCATTTAACATTTTGTCTTAAGAACCAAAAAGCCAAGTCTACAAAGCTACATTTACAAGTAGAAATCGTATTTTGATGCCAGAGACAGGATGAACAGAAGAAGGTTTTTTTTAATATGTAGGAAAGAATATCAGAGCATCAGGTGTCTGGGAAACAGTTGTGTTTTGAGTTGTTTTTTAGAGGGTTGTGAATGGTCTCAGCAGATCGGGTGGAGGCTGGGACCACCAGGAAGGAACAGAATAGGTGAATGTCTTAAAGCGATCTGGTACCTTGTTGTGGGGGAACAATCAAACATCGCTCATATACAAGAACATAATTGGTGGGAGGGGACATATGTCTGAAGGAGTAAGTTGAGGTAGGAGAGTGAGGTTCCGGTGACTGTCTTTTAAGCTAGGGTCAGAGATTTAAATTGGAATAGAATGAAGTTAGAAGGATTGTCACGTGGGCTCTCTGGTTTTTTGAAGACCAGATGTGCTGCAGCATTTTGGATCATTTGCAGGGGTTTGGTCACGTTGGCTGGAAGGTGAGCCAGAAGGGCATTGCAGTAGTCCAGCCTTTATTACAAGTGCGTTACCAGCGTTGCATGCTTGGACAGGAAATGTCTGATTTTTCTGTTGCTGTAGAACACATACCTGCATGACCGAGAGATTGTTGCAGTGTGGGTAGTCAATTTCAGTTGGTCATCAAACACCAACCCAAGTTTTTAAAATATAAATTAAACAAATTTTCAACAAATTTTAGAAGGATGGCCCAAAGTTATACTTAAGGCTTGTCATATGCATAAGTATACAACAGAAAGTCCTCGCTGATAACATGGTTGTTGGTATTGTGCTACACTGTCTACTCACTGTCTAATGATGTAATAAGCAATAGGTTTCCCTCTGTTTTTCTTGCATCAAAATTGCAGATGCATATCCATCTGTTCTGTTTGCTACATCAAAAGAAAAAGGGATTTGTTTAATCAGGTATGGCCAGTGCAGGTGCCATTTAAAGTTCTCTTTTCAAAGATTCAATAGCTACTAATGCATCATGAAATGCAGGTTTGTGAGAGTACAAGCTCTCAACAGAGCAGTTTTAATTTTATTATTAGCAGTATTTAATTGTATCTAATCAAACCCAGTCAGTTCTATCCAGTCAGAATGGAATCTTGTCATACCCCAAAAATTTGACCTATAGTTTGTGGCAGTGGTGCTTTACTAATACCCCCTTATTGAGATGGTATTCCATCCAAGGAATATTTAGTCTTTGAGGCCTTGCGTCCCCTCTGTCAGCCTTGTTAGTACTTTATTAGAAAAATATTATTATAATAAAAAACAATAATGATTATTATATATTATAATCATATATTATAAATAACAATACAAATATTAATAATAATAATTATTATTATTATTACGATAAAAAATGTAGCATCAGGAGAAACATTTGTCAGCAGTGTATGTGGAACTTCTGCAGGCCAATTTTTAACTACATTAACTACATGCTACTTATCTACTGCTCATTAGAGCAGTAACTTGATTTTTTAAATTAAAACCCCTGCTGAAATGAGGCATTCAATTGATGCAGATTTTATTTGGCCTACATCAGTTTCATGTTTTGACCACCGTTCAGTAGTAATTTACTTACAGCTGGGCAGTCTTGCATTTGACCTCTTTGAATGCTGACAAATTTATCTTCCTTTAGGATGCTTTCACATCTGTGGTTCGGTTCATTTGGTCCGGACCAAGGGCAACAAATGATACATTGTAGCATTTTTCTGCCGTTTTGGGACCTTTTCACACCACACTGATTGCTTTGGTCCGAACCAGTTGAAACGAACCAAAATGCAGTCATATGTCAAAATCCACATCACTCGTTGGCCAGATGTTATTGAACGTATTTCCTAAACTGCTTTTCAATTGGTCAGAATTAACGTGCGGGAAAATTCCAATGGAACTCCC
>JAZGTJ010001215.1:0-44567 GCA_036877575.1 Botia almorhae | reverse complement strand
TCCTAAACTGCTTTTCAATTGGTCAGAATTAACGTGCGGGAAAATTCCAATGGAACTCCCGGAAATAAACAAAGAGAGGAGAAAAGCCGGCAGACAACATGCCCCTTTTTAGTTTGGAGGGACGACTGCGCTGGCTGATTGTATCCCTGGTATTAGTATACTGTATAGTTTGTATACATCACTTTAGACAAACTATACATTTCGAGAATGAAGCGTGGCGGCGGCTGGAAAACAATGTTTTAATGCACTGCAATCGGCGAAGGCGCAAAGCAAGTCACTTCAGGAGGAGGCGTGAGATTGCTACATTCACACCTGCCCAAACGAACCGCACCAAGAGGGAAAACGAACTCTAGTGCGATTCAACCGAACTAAATAAGGCAGGTGTGAAAGCACCCTTAGCTATTTATCACCACTTCTTTGGGGAGGCCAGACATTAGTGTGGCAATCTTCAGATATTTTGTTATCTTTTGAAACTAACAACAAAGGATTATCTGTGGCTTCCTCTCACTCTTCTGTACTTTTCTCATCATTGCGCCTGAACCTTTTGATTCCCATCCTTTAACTACATAAAGTGGCATGTGGAGCAGAGTTTGGAATTTGAAACCATTTTTAATAAAATCACAATAATAAATTTGTTGTCTGCTCTCTGCAACCTTACTTTTATTTATGAAATTAAGAGAACTTCCTGTCTTTTTTGTAGCGAATAACCACTGTTTCTCAAGTTCTCAGCTTGTCTTTGGAAGTGTTTTTTTTACCTCTTCTGCCAGATTTCCTAGCCAGTACAGTATTTGCTTTGGGTTCTTTGATTGTCATTTGTTAGATTCCTGTACAATCAATATATATTTCATTTGGGAAACAACAAAATCTGAAGATCTAGTTTGCATAGGGCATCTCTTCCTAATAAATTAATGGGAGTATGTTCTGACACTAAAATAGGTAGAGCCACTGTTCTGTTTTGTAGACTAACTGGAGCAGTCATTGAAGTCAGCTGCACTTTTCTTTGCAATTTTTTCAGACATTGGGAGGTGTAATTAGGACCTACCATCATAGTAGTCTTTAACTGCATCTTGCGTCTTATTTTCATTTACCAGCTCTTCAAGTTGTAACAGAACTCCTTATGTGTTTTAATCTTCAGGCATACCACATATTTAAATTTGGTTTTTACAGGTAGTGGGTTTCTTTCCCTCCTCCTACACACTTGGCTAAGAGTGCTTTGATGTCTCCTAGTGCCACTTTCCGGCTTCTTTGTGAATATCAGTGAGTCAAGCAATCAATTCATGAACGTCTTGTGTAGCCTTGTCTCTTGTCACCTGGTCTTTGTTCATCTTCAAGATAGAGACTTCCTGTAATCGCTTGTATTTAAGCAGATATTTATCTTTGAGCCTCTTCCCTTGTTTGTCTGTTACATCCACAATTTTGATTGGAGGGGTCATGTTTTCTTCAGACTTTTCCTGCTTGTCATTGCTTTTATCTCTGCACAAACTGTCACATCAAATAATCCCTCTTCTGGCCACTTTGCCCATTTTTTTTAGAAATGCTTTTAATTAGATCTTTACTGAATGTGACTCCAATATTTTACAGGTGTAGGTGTCATGATAAAGAGTTTTCAAAGCTTGCATAGAATTACAACCCTTTTTTCTCAAATGTATGTTTAACCGTGATTACCTCAGAGTAAGGGACTCCATCTCTCCATATTTTACATGAGAAGTACATTGATCAGCTAGTTTATGTGTCTGCATACACACAAATCTCTGGATGGTTTCCGTATTTTACTGATTGGGATTAGAACGCTTGAACATCCAAGAATTAGGAGTTGTGAAATTGTAATTATAGAATGATTCCAAATAACACTCCAAGTGTTGTACTCCACAGAATCTTCTCACAATCGCCAGCTAGTTAATGTAAGGCCATTCTGTTTAAATGTCAGTCAATAGATACAAATATTGGTCCTTCTCATCTGTCCAGACTTTTTATTCCTACTGCATCTACATAAAATTACTTCTTTCCAAAAATTATTGCTGAATTTCTGCCTCTCCTGTACCACAAATGCACATCTCTCATCTTTTCTTGCATTGTCATACATCTAGTTAACAAGTGATAAAATTATGGGAATTGTAATTATTCAATTCAGATTTAGTTTCAGATTAAGTTAACTCCCCTTCTTTGCTCAATATCTGTTCGCTTGGCTACTAACTACACTCCTAATCACTCAGACCCTTATTACAATACATACGAACATCATAGACTGGGGCCCCTACTCATGCTGTTACTCCGCTCATATGCTCACTGAGCTCACAGACTTTCTCTCACACACACTTCTTGACAGACAAACAGCACAAAGAACATTAAACAATTATTTTCTTGCACCCTCACGAGAATTATTTATTGTGCGGTCCCTCATGACCTGCCTCACAGGATTTCACACAAAAAAAAAACATCTATTTATGTGGTTAATACACATACTCAACTACCAGGCCGAAATGACCTGAACTCAATTAAATACACCACTCCTGTAAGTATGAGAATACATACAAGTACATATGAATATGTTGTTTGTAATAATAGAAAAGAACTTTCCATCCACAGCTCACAGCAGCAACTTCTACCAAGAAGGCCTTGAACAGGGCCCATTAAGACACCATGTCTCCAGCCTCCTACGGGAATAGCTTCTTTATAGGCGTTAAAGATCCTCTGGACATGATCCTCCATCAGATGTTCCCAATTCACCCTCAAGATCCGCTTGGGTTTTCTGGGTATGTCCAGTAGTCTCTGCCATCATATCCAATCTACCACTAGATCAGTTGACAGCTCTGCTCCTTTCCTTACCCAAGCATTCCAAATATGCAACCTCAGGTCTGATGATACAGCAAGCAAAGTTGATCATTGACCTGTGGCCTAAGGTGGTCTGGTTCCAAATACACTTATGAACTTATGAAAATTTGTTGTTTTTTTAGGGCAAATCTATGATGGGCATAATTCAAAAACAAAACACTACTCTGGTTCAGATCAGACTTATGGGCATTGAAATCACGTAGCAGAACTATAAAGTCCCCGGTGCCGCCAGGAAATCTAGATATTCCGAGCGGTAGTTCGGTGCACTAACTGAACACTTACTCCTGAGCCTTACCCCTTGCGACCTGAAGTCACATTAAGGTGACCCTCTTATTCACTGGCCTAAAACTAATGCCAAGTTGAGGACTTGTTGTCTGGAGTCACCTAGTGGTTCTAAAGCAGGTCACGTTCCATGTGCCAAAAGCAACTTTTTGGCACATAGATCTGTTTGTAAAAACTCCTGTTTTAGATTGAATGAGTCTTCCGTTTGCCTCTTTGCAGGTTGCGGGCCCATAAGGAGATGACACCACATTACTTTGTTAGGCTGTGCCAGACTGGGCCCTATTAGGCAAAGATGGCCACCTGGCACTCACCTGCGAGCTGCTTGCCCAGTTCTGGGTGCAGGCGAAAGCCCTGATTTTTTTTAAATCTGAGCAAGGTGGGGTTTTTTGGTGTTAGCATAGGGGATCTATGTTGGATCCCTCTTTTTCTGGCCTTTCACCTAAGACTAATTTGCCTAGGGTGCCCCAACCAGGAGCTAATGCTCTGTACAATATAGCTGCTAGGATTGCAGAGGTTCTCAAACTCCTCCACTATGTTAGGTGGTGATCCTAGGAGGGGCCAACATGTATAGCTTTCCTGTAGCTCAGTGGTTAGAGCATGGTGTTAACAACGCCAAGGTCATGGGTTCGATCCCAGGGATCGCATGAATACTCATTGTATAATGATCAATGATTAGTACAATGCAATGTAAGTCGCTTTGGATAAAAGCGTCTGCCAAATGCCTAAATGTAAATGTATTGAATAAAAACAATGTCATAATTTTCCTCTCAAACCCCACCACCGTGTTAGGTGGTTATCCTAGGAGGGGCCAACATGTATTGAATGAAAAGATTTTTATGATTTTTCTCTCAAACCCCTCCACTGTGTTAGGTGGTTATCCTAGGAGTGGCCAAAATGTATTGGAATAAAAACAATTTCATGATTTTATCCTTAATTTGAATTGTTTTACTTCAATCAACAGGTTTTTGTGACACGTCATATTCTTACAGATTAGAGAATATTAGATTGCCAATGACCAATAAAAATCAAGTATTTCAAAGCACTGTTTATTTGTGTGTATTGCAGCTTCCTGTGAAGGCAGATGCCAGAATGAGCTTTATTGAGGCTTTGAGAAAGTATGTCGCCTCACTACGCACACTAAATATGCAGTATACCTTATCCATACAATGCATCAGTTAAGTGTTTGTGTATGTTCATATGGAAGTTGCTGTTTTTTCATTTAGAGCTGATAAAATCCCTGCTGCTCTCTACACATCATACAGAGAGTCATGTCAGAGAGAGAAAAGCAGTCAATCGGAAGGTGATTCATCACACCTAAATGAATTTAATACAGTGTGTAGTGTTATGCTTTACTGTTAAGTTTTAAAGGTAAGATGAGCATACTTTGTATTTATCTGTGTGTTCAGGTGTGTTTGAGTGTCTGGAGGGTGAAGAAGATCATCAGAAGATTTTACGAGAACAACTACTTCTTCTGAGGACAATGATGAGGGATGGGACTGCTGATGATGGTATCATCATCACACGGAACAAACACACAGCACACACAAAAAACTATATATCAGTATTACGGCTGTCAATTTTTTTTTTAAGTGTGGCTAATTACCTGAAGAATCGGCACGTTAAAAAAAGTTTAATTAAACTTAAAAAAAATTAATTAAATTTTATTTATTTAGCGCTTTTCACTGTGCATTGCTGCAAAGCAGCTTTACAAAGAAAATGGGAAAAAACAACAGGAAAATTACACGTAAATGGGACAAATATTTGAAAAACATGCAAATATGTCATCACGGAGTAAAAACTTAGTGGGTAGCACTGTTCCCTCACAGCAGGAAGGTCCTTGGTTGGAATCTGGGCTGAGTGGGCTGTTGTTCTGCGCAGGGTTTAATTTGTCTAGACAAGTCTGTATTAGCCCACCTGTCTAGTGTTGTTTCCTGGAATAAATGACAACTGTGACAACTAATCAGTTTCAAATCAGCATTACAGAACAGAACATTTGCACAAATTACAGTCATGGCCATAAATATCGGTCAGAATTCTCTCAGAAAATGCAACGCTTCTCTCAGAAAATTGTTCCAATTGCAAATGTTTTAGTATTCACATGCTTATTGTTTTTGTTTGCACTGGAACAACACAAAAAAGCATAGAAGAAAAGTCAAATGTCTCTCTTGTTCAAGATGGCGACGCGACAGTAGTGCACAGTGGCCCCTCCGGACACAAAATAGTGCTTTTTGTTTGTTTTGACCAACCTCTAACGGCGCATGGACATTGGAGCTACCAGTGTTTATGTGTACAACCGGCAGATTCTCACAAAATGCAGAAAATGCACTATATCTTCTCTGCATGATGATCTGTTGGAGAAGCTACGCAATCTTGGCTTGCTTCGGGCACTGGGCCTCCAGCCCTCGGCGTCGCCTGATGCCAAAGACTGAGGGAGGGGACGTCGCAAGCGGTGCGTGAGAAAGCAAAAGCGCGGCAAAAGGGCTGCGGTCTATGCTAGGCTAAAAACAACTGCTAGCCGGCTGGCTCTTCCGTCAATCCTGATCTCCAATGTCTGCTTCCTGGGCAATAAATTGGATTACATCCGACTCCAGCAAACTATGCTGTGTGAGTTCAGAGACTGCTGCATCTTTGTTCCGTGCCGACAGAAACACAGCTCTGTGCGGTAAGGCTTGCAGCGGTGGCTTGTGTGTTTACATCAAAACGAATGGTGCATAAACTCATTGATGGTGAAGTTTGTGACTGTTAGATGCAGACCTTTTTGTTTGCCATGGGAATTTACCACTGTCTCATAATCGGAGTATACAACAAATGTTAAAGATGTGTTCTGTAAACTGTATGGAGCTATTAGCGAGCTGCAGAACTCAAACCCCAACGGACTGTTTATTGTTGCCGGAGATTTCAATCATGCAAATCTTAAGTCAGTGCTTCCTAAATTCCATCAGTATGTGGACTTTGCAACGAGAGGGAAGAACGTGCTGGACCTTGTTTACACAAACATCCCCGGCGTGTACTGTTCGGAGCCCCGCCCCCACTTCAGTTACTCAGACCACAACTCTGTTATGCTAATCCCAGCATACAGATCGCTAGTCAGATGCTCGAAACCGGTTCTAAGGCAGGTTAAAACCTGGCCAGCAGGAGCCATCTCTGCTCTTCAGTACTATTTTAAACACACTGACTGGCACATGTTCAGGGAAGCAGCAACTGACGGTGACTTCAACTTGAAGGAATACGTGACATCAGTGACCAGCTATATTAGCAAGTGCATTGATAACATCACCGTCTCCAAGACCATCAACACGCTCCAACCAGAAACCTTGGACGACTGCAGAAATGCCTGCGCTACTAAGGACCTGAGACTACGCCTTCAGAGCAGGCGACAAAGTGGCCCTAAGTTACAAAAGGACACATAAAAAACATCATAAAATAATTCCACAGTTTTCCATTTTCCTAAGATTCTGTTTTGGTTCTGGAGAGAAAAGGAATCCATGAAGAGTTTGAGCAAGTTGTTATTATTTAGTCTTGGAAGGCAAGCTCTGCTTACACTTTCTGTATCGGATGAACTAGATTTACATGACTTTACGTTTACATTCATTTATTTAGAAGAGTGACTTAAAGTTTAACATTCTGCCATAAGAGCCAACAAGCCTCTTGTTTTAAAGTTTCTTGTCATTTTTGCAATAAAAATTGCAGGCCTCCTGTCTGACAGTGTTTACATTTGTCATACATTGGCGCTTTCTCATGGTCAGAAGACATACCGTGTACCGTACCACAGACTTCATTGTTTTTACATGTAAATATCTTTATGTAAAGAAAAATGTTTCATTACAGTATATCCTTTATATATGATTTTACCATAAATTATTTGACATCGGCACACGCACAGGTTTAAGGATTGTGCTTTCTTGTGTTGTCAGATGTTCGTGCTCAGCTGTCCAAGATTTCTCTCACACTGAGGAGTGTGTGTGCTGATGAAGAGACAGGAAGTGATGTCATCACACTAAATCTTCAGCCACCTTCTTGGCCACATACTGCTGTATGAAGAGATGACACTGCTGCTGTCAGTGTGCAGTGTGTTCGAAAATCAGTCACATCAGCAGAGAGAGAAGGACACTGTCCTACCAAACCCAACAAATGGACAGGAGAGATATATAGAGAGATACTGGAGAGGATTACCAGTCTCAATCTAAACGTAATCTGAAAGCTGATAGACCAGAGTTTTATAATGTAATGAAAGCTGTTCTTATCATCTTATCTTACTGTCATCTTACTGTGTCAGTGACTTACCAGTAAGCAAATCTAATTAGCAGAAATTCAAATCTGATCTATTTCAGCATCTGGAGGTTTACAAAAACCAGGCTGGAGGTGAATGTTTTCTGAAGGCACTGCACACCTGTTCAGCTTGTATCCTGTTGTTTTTCTTCTTTAATGTCTAAGAGCCACATTGAGTTGAACTGCCTGTTTGTTTCAGCTTGTCAATATAATCTTGCAAAACTTCTGCATGTGTTTACTGGATGCATCTAAAATCAGCCCAGTTAACAGGTACATTTATCCTCACAACGGCTGCATTTACATAGATCAACCTACAATCATATCAGTGTTAGGGCTGTATATAAAATTAGTAATCATGCCTGTTTTATTGTTGTTTTATTTTTTTCAACAACATTGCTTACTGATGCTCTGTTTTATGTTCCTAAGACTGTTGTGATGGTTTTATATACAGTGATCTGATGTTGTATTTATTCATAGGCAGGGTTCATGGGCGACGGTCTTTCTGCAGGTCCTGCTGGCTCACAGATGGCTGTTGTCTGCTCTGATACACAGACTGTGGGTTGTGTTAAATATGCAGGTCAGTCCTTTATCATCTATTGTGTGCACTTGTCATGTGAAGTATTTTAAAAGCTATGTGTTTACAGGGAAGCTCTTTGAGCTCAGCTCATGTGTTGGGTTTGGGGGCGTTGCTGGTTGAACTGCATCAGTGCAGACACATGTGTCCCCAGGTGCAGCTGAAGGGCTCTTCTACAGCTCCTTTTTTACTGTCCGAGCATCTCTCTGATGCCCTTATCTGCTCAAGCCAATCCCACATGGCCTTCTGTCTCAGGTCCGAGTCTACAAACATCTTCAAACATCTCTAGTAAACAATGTTGCTCAAACATACTGTTTCTCTGCATAGTGTCCATGATCTCAGATGATGTTCTTAGTGGATGAGATAGAAAGATTTCATTTTCTTTAGGTTCTGTGTCGCTGTTCTCTCTTATGGGCTGTGCAGAGCCAATGGTCTGTCAGAAGATCTTCAAAACTGTATCCCAGGAAGACTTTATAAAAAAGTACAGACATCAGACATTTATTATATAACCAAATGGTAAAATTACCAATGATAGTTCATTAAAATAAAGATATTGTGTTTCATTACAGGTGCAATACTTGATGACCAGACTCATCCCAGTGTCTCGAGCAATGATGAATGAAAAATTTAAGTCTGAGATAAAAACAGATGTGTTTGAGCTGAGAGGGCGAGTTGAAGATTCTGCTATAGCTCTGTGGAGTCACGCTCAGATCAGACACCTACAGAAACTGCCTCAGTATCAGGTACTGTGATGTAAAAGGACAAAATTGAGCAGAGTAAAAGTTTAGCAAATAATATTTTATTAAAGAGTCACTGACACAACAATTTCAGTAACACTGCCGCATCATTGCATGCAAAGAAATGCGTACCACTCTCTACCTAAGTTGCCCTTTTATCAGGTGTGCCCAGTGGCTAAAACAGGAGAACACTAAATAAGGAAAAACAGGAAACACCTCCAATTTCTCTGGTGCCTGAGTGGCCTTGTTTTGTGCATGTAAGAAATAGTTAGAACCAACTGTTCGGTGTGTGTCACACGGAATGACTAGATAAAGAAAAAAAACCTAGCATATTCCGCATAGGATCGGGTGATATTAATTTGACTCCCACACATGTACTGAGACAGAATGTCTAGTTATGTCTTCATCTAGTTTTACCGTGTTAAGGGTTGTTTCCAGACGAAATATATTTTAAACATCAATCAATAACTCTAAGAATGCTATAAACAGGCGATAAGAAAATACATGATTACAGAAATACATGATTAGAGAATTACGTGGTTACATGATTAAATTTTACCACAGTACTTTTTCACAGCACATGCAGACAAAACGTTCATGTCTGCTGAATGATAGATGTTCTCATTATTTCTCAACAGCTTTCTTTCTCGGAGTGGCTCACAGCCGAGCTGCAGGTACAACGCAGTCAAGATGCACTGACAGATGAAGAGAGGTACCACAGTATGCAACAATGTTCCCTTTCTGTCACTTACTCAACATTGTGTCAATGACATGACACTTTGGGTTTACCCTTGGGAGTTCAATCATCTCTTAATCATCTATATTCATCTTTTTATTAAAGGCCAATGAAAATTGGTAAATGGAATTTGCATGTCAGTCCCCACCCTGGACATGCAGGCACAAGAGGAGCTGGCTTGCATCAATTAATTTAGACTTGTTGAACAAATCTGTTTGTTTTCTTACCTCATTTCAAATTGTGAAGATTCTTCAGCTTCTGTATTCCACGGCAAGGATCAGTGGACCACTTTGGGCAGCCAAGAGCATCGGATGAAGGGACGTAACATCTGGTTCCCTTCGTCAAGGAATGATAAGGAATACATTTAGGCATTTGGCAGACGCTTTTATCCAAAGCGACTTACATTGCATTATACTTCACATCAATCACTATACATTAAGTATGTGCAATCCCTTGTTAACGCCATGCTCTAACCACTGAGCTACAGGAAAGCTGAAGGTTACAGTCATAACCAAGACATTCCAATTTGGCTCCCAAGTCCAAAACCCTAGTGTCATTTCATCACCTCAAAATCGTGTTCCCTCCATCAGGGAACAAAGGTTACAGTTGTAACCAAAACATTTCCCTGAAGTTGGATGACTAATTTTTGTATTTGTGGGGTGGGACACTGTAGGCTGGAGTATGAACACTGGGCGTGTGAGCAGTACTACCTGCCCATGTCTGTGTGTGATGGAGGCTGTGGAGGAAATGTTACACGAATGTGTGCTGACATTATCACTGCTGTGATACACCAGCCTGTAGCGTAAGTTTCATGCTTCTCTCTGATAATCACAACTAGATAGATGATGAGGACAAACTTTGTTGGCTTAAAAAGCCCAGTCTGAAAAGTGTGTAATGGTTTAAAATACTTTTAGTCTGATATTCTCTAACATGATGGTAGCAAGTTTAACATGTTTTAATATGTTGTTAACATTTTAATTCTAGTATGATTATGTGGGACCATTATCATGATGCTAACATTTTTACATGACGCTAAAACATTTTTTTAGGTTGACGTTAACATGTTTTATTATTAGCATGATGCAGACACATTTTAACATGATACTACCAAATTTTAACATGATGTAAACATGTTTTAACATAATGCTGTATTAATGCTTAATATGAGGCTAGTATGTTTTAACAATGTTAGAATTTAAGAATTTAATGTTAGATTTATTGCAATGCTAACATGTTTTAGCATGAGACTAGTATGTTTTAGAATGAGGCTTACATATTTTAACATGAGTTTACATGATGCTTGTGTGTTTTAACATGATGCTAACATGTTTTACCATTAATTAGCATGGTGATAACATGTTTCAGCATGATGCTAGCATATCTTAACATGCTGATAACACATTTTAGCATGATACTAGAACATTATAGTATGATAAATATATCATAATGTGGCTTATTCATGATGTTATACAGCTGATAGGGTGCTCAAATGGTTGTTAATGTGTGGCTGGAAGGTTGCCAGGGCAATACCTTAAGCTCTGCTCAGGCAATACCTAAATGGCTTATACTTATACAATTGCTAGGGTAAATGGTCCAGGATGTAGCTGGATGGTTAACAAGGTAAAACTAATAGATTGATTATTGCCTAAATCAAAAGAGCCAACTTCCATGTCACTGTGATGGTCTGGTGCTAAAATACGGCTAATTCATGTCTGTTGTTGTGCTCCAAATGGTTGCTAGGGCATGGCTGCACAGTTTTCATGGTGATAGTTAAAGACATTGATGCAGAGCTGTGACATCACAAAAATCTGCCCAATGTTAAGTCTAGGGGATTTTGGAAGTGGAAGTCTATAGGGTGATTGCTAGGGTACTGTAACTGGTTGCTAGGTGGTGGTTATAAAGTTGAAAGCACCATTTGTTATTATATATGAGCCCATCCCCAGGTCTAATTTTGATGTGGAGCTATGACGTTACAAAATTCAGCCCAATGCTATGTCTAAGGAATTTTTTCACCCACACCCCTATCGCTTATAAAACTCACAGCACCTCTCTCCTCAATAAGCTGTTCGATTTGACCCCTCATTCATGGGTCTGTGAGAAACATTGCAGGATAAGTTACATGCCAAAGTTTTGTCCAGGTAAAGTAGTATGCAAGACAGTAACGGTGAAGCTTTGCTTCGCAACCACCACTAACAATATGCTTAACAAAATGCTTAAATACAATAACAATATGTTGGCTTTGTCCAGCCAACATAATTATTCACAGGTGATTATTGTGTTTTTGTGTATGTTGTTGATACTCTTATTCAGATGGTAATTGTTCTAAATGAGGATGTGCTGTAACAGGGATGTCTGCCAGCCAGTCATCTTACATATCTAGATGGCACAATGAGCTTGCATGCTTCTATTTATAGCATTTAAATAATCCTTAGGTTTATTATTATTGATTAAAGATTTTTTTTCCAAGGTTCTCGGGGGCCTTCGGGTTCCTTAACATGCTCAAAAACACCTGAAAGTAAGCACACACGTCAGAGTTGTCGGCCATTAGGGCCGAACAAAAACTGGCATATGGGCAGGGCAAGGGGGCTCAGTAGCGCCCCCTGGTATGGGGCACAAAAAGATGGTGCATATTATACATGCACCTACCTGTACAAAACCTGGTACGTGTATCAGTCATGTCAACCTGAACATCTCTTAGCTCAACCCAACCGAAAGTCAGCCATTTTGGAAAAGTGCATGCTTTCAACTTTTGAATACTCCTCTAAGAGATTACATGTGATTAGTACCAAACTTAGTGAGCTTTGTGTTAAGACATTGAAGAATAAAAATTGGATTTTTGATACCTTTAATGGTGAAGCAGTAAATTTATGGCAAAAAAATGGGAAACAGGAAGTCTGTGATATCTAGAGCATGCATTGAGAGATTTACGTCAAACGTGGCAGATATGTTTATTGTGGTGGGCAGTGATATGACTTTAAAATGACTATAATAGACAATGACTTGTGCACCACCAATCGGCAACAGGAAGTGCCTCACTTAAAATTAACTTGAAACTACTCAACTTACATGTAGTCAAGTCACTTTAGACTTGGTCAAAATAATGTAGAGACATGGCTGATATAAAGTTCTAAAAGGATTTATCATCTTACATGTTATGACATGGCAACATGCTCAAATCACATGGAATTTAATATAATAGTGGTCATTCGTTAGGCGTGGGCAAAAAGACATGGGTGTGGGGGGGGGTCTCTGTGATGGGTTAGTTTTACCTATGGTCACCAGAATTTTTCATCAAGCCGGATAACTTTCAAAATTACATTAATTAGCTCTGCCCAACAGTGTGGTGGCCATTTTGAATTGCATGAAGATTTTTTTTTTGTCAATTCCAGGCTCTGAATTTTTAAATATTCATGCTAGGGGATTTATGAGATTGTCACCAAATTTTGGAAATATTATGCCAAGACACTGATGAGTTTTTATAAGTATCTCAAACAGTGTTGCCATGGGGAGGCAATCAATTTATGGCAAAAAATGTAAATGAAAGTGAAATGTAAATGAAAATGGTTCATATCATCACAGTCATAATGCCACAAACTGCCAAAAGGAAGTATGTCTCTTAAAACATCATTTAAAAGAGTCCTTTTAAATTTACCTAAGTTACTTCAGGCTAGGTCAGAAAAAAGAATAGATATAGAAAATGCTAAACTGTGATAAAATTTTTGATATCTCAAACGGTGTTGCCATGGCAAGGCAATCAATTTATGATTTTGTAGAATGATCTACATCAAATTTGGAAAGTATGTTTGGTGTTGTGGGCTGAACACAACTATGTGGTTATTGTAAGTCATAGTCACAGTTATAGCGCCACCAACTGGCGCCACCAACATTCAGCCAGCAAGAAAGTCTGCTCCTTGCTGGCTGAATGTAGAAATTATTTTTTTCAGATGTAAACAGTTACTCTTTGCTGACTGTTCTCTTTCTCATTAGATCCCAGACAGGAGGGACTTATTGTCACCACGCAGACAGCTGTCTGCCTGACCTGCTGTCTCTCCTACAGGTAATTTCTCACTTCTCCCTCAGCTCATACTTCTGTTTGAGCTGTATGATCACTTTCCTCGCACACAACATGGAGTCTTGTAACAGTCTCCACCTGACTCCATACAAATAGCTTAACCCACATAATGTCATGAAATCACTGCTATCCTGTGGCTACTCTGTCGAGCATTTTTTGCAAAGCAAACTTACTGTTTTTAGCCATTAAAATGGTTATTAACCACACAGGGTGCAGGCCGCGATCTTTGCAGATTACTGTTGCTTCTGCAGAACGCAGACTACACCTGTAGTTTTCATTGGGTGGAACAAGGCTGAGCATTAGGCAGAGCCGGAGATGTTATATAGAAGTTATACAGTATAACAATAGAAAAGCAATATTTAACTATTGTCACGGGTGAAGAATCAAAAAAAAAAACAGGGCGTGTAGTGCATGGGGGAAGCAGCCGGGCTAACTGATGGTGCAGGGTCTGGTGCGGCTGATGTTGCTCGGGGTTGCGTCCCTCCTGGCGGTGCGAGTGTGCGGTGGCGCGTGCTCTCTTAAGTGGCTTACGGCCACTCGCTGCTCTCTGCGTTCGCGGGGGGACACGCAACGTATCTCCGGCTGGCGTCACTCCCAGGCTCGCTTTAATCCCAAAACCAGTCTTCCTCACCTTCCTTCTCACAATCTTAGCCTCAATCCGAATCTTTTCCTTCCTCCCCCTCTGGGCGGAAGGCGACGGCGTTTTGATGCCGCAGGGTGACGCGGCGCAGCTGTGCCCGGTCCGCCCGTGATGAGCTCGGGCAGGCGCGGCGCGTCCGTTGCCAGGGCGACGCTGACTGCCCCAGTGCGCCTCATCACATCCCCCCCCCTAAGCGCCGGCCTGGTCCCAGGGGTGGCAGTGGATAGCGGGGGAGGAACGAGGGGAGGGTGGGGAGAGTGTGGGGCACCCTCGGCACGCATCATTCGTCGCTCCTGGACCACCCTCCGAGGGAACGGCTGCATCCTTTCCCCAGCCTTGCGGTGTTGTCCGGCGTCCGCCAGCTCGACCACCCATTCTGCGACCTGTGCGGCGATGCACTCTTTCTCGAGCGGCCCGTGGTCCGTTGCCAGGGCGATGCTGACTGCCCGGTGCGCCTCGTCACACTATATATATATTATATAAGCATATAATAATGTAGCAAACTGTTTTCCCCTGTAGCAGTTAGATGTAAAACTAGGGCTCTGTAATACCTTCAAATAATACTGTTCTCTTCACACAGTCAGTATTTAAGTGCTGTACAAAATAGAGTTGTCCCATTCAAGTTTTTGGTGACCCTGCTCTAACTGGTTTTAAAGATTTAAAAGTTGTCACAGATTAACTGTGACTATGGACTATTGGAGAAAGACACACACATGACACAAACACAGTAGGCAGTTGTGGCCTACTGGTTAGTGAGTTGGGCTTATACTCAAAAGGTAGAAGGTCTTCCAGAGGGTAATGTGCAACCTAGAAAACAAAACAGCTGGATGAAATCTTGCAATCACAGCTCTATCACGCATGTCCTTAATGCAATATCAACAGGACTGGGATGAGGGTTAGGAAAGGGAGGCAGCTACACAAGAGCAGCAGTACACAGTTCCAAGCCACCAGTTGCGGGACATGAAGTGCACCAGAGTTTCAACTACAGTTGAGGGAACAGCTGAGGGAACAATACCAATGGTGGTAGACCATGGGCCATGTTTGTCAAAGCTGCAGGACACTAATGATATTGAACATTTTTAACAACTTTTGAGAGACTGACAAAGGTTTACCAATGGCCAAAAGGGGACTGGGACATATACCTTACACCACTGCTTACAGGCAAGGCCAGGAGTGCTTTTGGACTACATTTCTGTACAGAGGAGACCAAGGAAATTTGGCTGTGCTGGCATCTTGCCTTTTGTTAAGAGTAAGTTCAGGAAGGGGCCAGGAAGTGTTTACACTCTCAAAGCTCTACTAAAATCTTGAATACAAACCTACTTAATCCACCACTCTTGTTTCTATACCAAAAACTAAAGTAAAGGAGGAACTTTTGTGTTTCCATTGTGGTGAGCCAGGGCACACTAGACCCCACTGTAGCTCACAGTGTGCCTGACCCAATTGTGCTAGGCATGGAATTACCAGTGTTAGCTGAGTTTGTTTAAAAGGCTGCATGGTGTTGTGTAGTGATAAGGACTTGGACTAAACAACAAGTACAGGTCACCAGGAAGAAACTGACAATACTTTACAGACAATGCCTTTTTGTTCAGAGGATGGTGTAGATAAACCAAGACCCACAAGAGATGATAGACTGCAACACTATAGGGAATTGGTAGAAGGTGTAATGGAGACCACAAAGCAAGCTGAGTTAGAGGAAGAGGAACCTGAACTGAGGGAGATGTCATTCCTAATGATTTAACTAAGCTCCAGGCTAAAGATCTTACTTTAGCTGATTTTATGAACTGCATAGTACATCATGTTTATCAGTTGTTAGGGATTAAGAGAGTGCGAACCACCACTTACCATCCTCAGACTGATGGCCTGGTGGACTGTTTTAATTAGATATGTTCAAGACGTTTGTCTCTAAAGTTGGAAGTCATCCAAGTTTTGATTTCGATTATGCATTTTGTTAGATTGGTGAATTTATGAGTCTAGAAGAAATGTACAGTATAGCTGAGTATCATCAGCGTAACAATAAAAACTTACTCAAACACTTACTCAAACAGTGTTTGGGTCCCAAACACTGAGCCTTGCGGTACTCCATATTGGACTTGTGATCGGTATGACACCCTTTCACTCACAGTAACAAACTGGAATCGGTCAGATAAATATTATTTAAACCATGCCAGTGCAGTGCCATTTATGCCAACATAATTTTTAAGCCTGTTTAGTAGAACACTGTGGTCAATAGTGTTAAAGGCTGCGCTAAGGTCGAGTAATACTAGAAGAGAGATGCAGCCACGATCAGCTGACAAAAGAAGATTATTTATCACTCTAATGAGAGCAGTCTCTGTACTATGATATGGCCTGAATCCTGACTGGAAATTCTCACAGATACCATTTCTTTCCAGGAATGAACATATATGTAAAGACACCACCTTTTCCAGTATTTTTGAGGTAAAAGGTAAATTTGAGATGGGTGTGTAGTTTACTAGTTCGCTGGGATCAAGTTGTGTTTTTTTAATAAGGGGTCTGATAACAGCCAGTTTGTAAGGTTTTGGGACATATCCCAACACCATTGATTAATTAATAATATTATGTAGAGGATCTGTCATTTCAGACAGCGTCTTATTCAGAAACCTGGTAGATATAGGATCAAGCATATATGTTGTTGATTTAGATGATGTGATTATTTTTTACAGTTCATCCCTATCTATTGCATGACTAGAGTTGCTCCTTGGGCAAGTTGATGCACCATCTGATTTGTTTGTGTTAAAGGCAGTTGCATGCTTTTGATTTTTTTTTTTCTCTAGTAGTATCTATTTTGTTACTAAAGAAATTCATAAAATCATCACTATTATGATATTGACAACTGTCAGAAGCAGATGACGCTTTATCTTTGGTTAATTTAGCCACTGTATCAAGTAGATATCTAGGGTTGTTTATTTTCTTCTAAATGATTCAAAAAGTAGGCAGATTTGGGCCTTTTCTGTATAATTTAAAAACATTCTCCTTCCATGCTATCCGAAATACCTCCAGTTTTGTTTGCTTCCAGTTGCGTTCAATTTTCCGGGCTTCTTTTTTCAGAGCGTGGGTATGCTTGTTATACCACGGCGTTGGACTGCTGTCCCTTATCTTTTTAACCATAGAGCAGCAACTATGTCTAAGGTGTTCGAAAAATAGGGAGTAAACGTTTTCTGTTGCGCTGTCAAGGTTTTCAAAGTTATCTGTTACGTTAAGAAATGAAGACAGTTCAGGTAGATTTTTGATTAAAGAATCTTTAGTGGTAGATTTACAGGTGTCCTGTAAATGTATTTTACAGGACACCAGATAATGATCTGAAATGTCTTCGTTCTGCTGCAGAATATTGATGTCATCAGCATTTACATCATAAGACAGGGTTAAATCTAAAGTATGACTACGGCAATGAGTTGGTCCTGACACGTGTTGTGAGACACCAAGACATGAGTTGAAAATGTTTTTGAAAGCCAAACCCAATGCGTCCTTTTATTATCCATATGGATGTTAAAATTACCAACAATTAAAACTTGATCGGTCTTGGCCAGTACTACTCCTAATAAAAAGTCAGCAAATTCCTTGATAAAGTCTATGTGACTTCACCCATCTACTTCAACTCATTCGTCTATATGTCCCTTCTGCCATCTACCCTCTGTAAATGAGCGGTGTCTGATCCTCACAACCAGATCACTCTCTAAGACGTTCACCTACCCTGTTCCTTTCTGGTGAAAAGAGCTCCCAGCCTCCACCCGATCTGCTGTGACTATTACAACCTTCAAGAAACAACTAAAAACACACCTGTTTCGCAGGCTCCTGACTAATCCCTATGCTCTGTTCAATACTTTGTTAAAAAAAACCTTCTACTGTTCATTCTGTTTTTAGCATCAGAACTCAATTCCCACTTATAAATGTAGCTTTGTAGTCTTGGCTCATTGGTTCTTGGGGCAAAATGTTTAATGCACTCTCTATTGTAAGTCACTTTTGATAAAAGCATCTGCTAAATGAATAATGATAACGACTTACGATGCTTTTGAGAAATTTTTGCAATCTTCTCAAACTTCTGACCTGTAGGCTGCTTTTTCCATAGGTGTTTCTGTATCAGGTGGCCGTTACTCAGACATCAGACAGTGAGGGTTACTTTCTCTGGGATGTGATCGAGAGCAGGTGCACTTTTACCTCTGATTTACACAGCATTGGACAAGAGCTGGAATATCAGCAGATACTTCAGAATATCAGCAGGTACAGCATCATTGAACAGAACTTTTTTGCATATTATATTTAAAGTGTATGAATTTAAAGTGTATAAAACCAAATGATTCGCTCACATTTTCTGAGTTTATGTGTACATGGATTAGGGTTCTTGTGCTGGTTCGGGTTAGTATTAGGTATTCTGACACTGAGCACATTAAGAGCATTTTAAAATCTACACTTTTTCTCTCTGAAATAATGCCAGGATTAGGCCTTCTCTCTCATTGTTTAATGCTGAAAGGTATGTTAAACTTATTTCAACAAGCTGTACAAGCAACTTAGTTCCTGCTGTTCTTATGGGTTTATGTTTGCATGTTTCAGGGTTCTTGTGCTGGTTCCTGCTGTCCTGCTTTTGACGGTCAGATCTGATTCAGTAGGAAGAAAAACTCTGGACTGTCATCGATTGATCAAGCATATCAATCATGTTCAGGTTTCCATCATCATCTCTCAGTAACACACCTGATATCCATCTGTTGTAATGTAACAGATGAATGTAATGAATGAGAGCCATATGTGTAATATTATTTTGTCTTTCACAGAGAAGATCATCTGACTCTGCTGGTCTTCTGTCTTTCAAACTCACGTCTTACTTCCTAAAAGTATGTGCTTCTCATCAGATCTCCTCAGTGATGGACGTGGTTTGGTGGTGTTGTGTTTAATGTATTGTGTTGTTTCAGGCAGTTGTGAGTGCAAGTGCATGCTGTGATTGTCCTGCAGATGTAGTGAATGTGTCTCTGTCGCAGTTCTGCGTGGAGTGTCCTCTGATGTTGCTGTCAGCTGCGGTAACACATCTCTGCTCTGAATTACTGCTGTTCTGTGTGTAGGAGAGGAGTGTGACTGTAAATGTGTTTGTTGAGTAGCACTGGTGGGCGCGTCTGTCTGGGATGCTAAGCTGTCACTGGAGATGTTTGACCGGATGTGATGGGTTGCCCGATCAGCTGCAGATGCTGCACGATTGTTACGAATGGAGCAAACGGTGAAACACTTGACGTTCATCACAACAGAATGAATTTCATGAGTTTTCTTGTTAGATTGGAACGATTGTTATTTTATAGGGTGAGTTGGGGGCTTGAAGCTGCTGTGACATCAGCTCCACTGTGGCTGCAGGCTGCATGTCTGCATAGTTTCCTGGAGAGAGACGACAATGCGGTTGAGATGGCATGGGCCCTTAAACAGCTGGAGGAGACACACAGACAGGTGAGATTCACCTCAGTTGTGTTTTATTATTGAATGTTTCACTCTGCAGGTTAAATCTGTCATTGTGATTTGTTTTCTGTAGGTTTTCCTTTTCCTCTTTCTCTACAGCGTGATGAAGCTCATTTCTGCTCACTTGCATGAGCAGGTATCAGTCAACACACACACAAACACATGTTGGATTTTCATGTTTTTAGGGACATTCCATAGATGTAATGGTTTTAATATTGTACAGACTGAATATTCTATCCGCATACCCTATCCATCATACAAACAATTCTGTATGATTTAAAGTCCCCAAAAGGTTAATTTCCTGGTATTACTATACTTGATATAGAATGTCTGTGGGCACATCTGTATGTGTGTTTTCAGGGTTCAAGGCATTTGAAGCATATCAGAGAGACGAGCGTTTGTCTCCTTACTTGTTTATTGGATGATTCTGACTGGCTGCTTCTGTTTGATCAGTTTGGATCAGGTGTGTTTCTATCTGTATTTTATAAAAAGGTTTATATCAGGGTAAACAAGGAACCTGTGATCTTGGCATCACTAATGTCATGTTATTTTCTGTTTCAGATCACAGACTGTCTCATTTTACGTCGCATGTAATGTCACATCAGATGCTTAGACTTCTGCCATTTGCCTTTTACAGGTAAAAATACACTGCTTATGTCATTCAATTTAATTTTATTTATATAGTTTTTTACAATGTTGCATTGCTTTAAAGCAGCTTTACAACAGGGTAACAGAATGCATGGTATTATTGCACATTATTATTGTTCATTGTAAGATGTATATTAATACAGCTAATTTAAGGATACTAAGATTGTAGTTGGTTTACAGATGTAGAGTTCACTGAACTGATGATAACTACAACACTTTTGGACCATTTTGAATAATGTTGTTTTATTCATGTCAATCGCACATTGTGTGGGTAATTATAGAGTTTGCTTCATTTTTTTTTTTAATGTTTAGATTCAGCCAGCACATTTTAAAGTTGCTTTAATGTTGGGGATGGAAGGGTCGCTCTGGCTCCTGGTAAACATTTGACTATGGTGGCTTGTGCCTCTATTTTCATGTTCAGTACAATAGAATTTCTGATAACTACAGCACTTTAATAGTGGGTGTATCACTGAGTGGGAAGAAACCTGTTTAAAACTGGAATTGGAATAACTATTTCCCTGCATATTTCACATGTGAAACCCTCAGCACTCACAGAGAAGGGTATACGGAACGTGGCAAACAATGCATGTAACAGAGATGAGATGATAACTTACCGTGTTTGATTTATTCCAACTTACCAGTTGTTTGATGAACTTGAAATAAATTAAATGCAGGAGAGGAAAGACAGTAAACATGGAAGACAAGCTAACCAGCTAGCGTGATGCTAACAGAACTGTGTTATCTATAGTGGGTAACAATCAAAAGCTAGTGGTATGTGATTAATTCATTCTAATATGATCAATAAAGCAACAAATTACATTTAACAATTTAGACACCAAGCAGTAATGAGAAAAGAAAGTAGTGAGAAGAGATTCAAAGCAAGGCTAAGCAGAGGCACAAACCACTTGCAGCAAGGCAGACAGAAAGCCATGACATATCCAGTCTTTTCATTTACTCTCACCATTGTTGATTGTTGCATTTTGTGTTACAGTGTTGTCACTGGTCTGGAGTCAGAGGTTCTGATTAGAACAGTCCAATTTGCTGGGTTCCTCTATACAGCTGCTGTTTGCTACAGAGAACTTAACACACTCTTCCTGGACCCTTCCACAGCTATTGAGTTCACACAGCATCAGTCTGTGAGTGTGTTCAGTGTGTCTCAGGATCAGTCTGTGTGTTATGCATGTTTTAGGACCAGTCTATGATATAGACCAGTCTATAATATAACCATATTTTGAAAATTCCAATATTCAAAACACCACCCATGTACCAAGGTACTCTTATAGCGTAATGAATGCCCCCTGCCCCTTGCTACCCTTATCCAGCCCTTGCCCATTGTTGAGGTTGACCTCAATTTACCTCGTCACAAAAAAGTTTTCAGTTTCAATTAGTACACTCAATAAGAGCTGTATTTTTTCTAAACATTATATTCAGGGCTGGAATTCAAGTTAGGGATCTGCACACATTATTTTTTTATGTCTTTCTACAATAGCTCCCACAAGATTGTACATTTTTCAATTAATTTAAGTATAGTATATTTAGGTTTATAAAGTGTCTGGTTCTTAACATGCTGATGAACAAGAACTGTAGTTTGCAAGTAAAGCTGCAATGTCAGCTGTTTGTGTAGGGATGCAAACTTGTAATATTTCGGCAAAATTCACCATTTTGGATGGTCACTTTTGTGTTTTTTCTAGATCCGGGGAGTTTTTTTAAATGGAGTGATGGTGTGTCATGGTTCAGAGTTGTCACAAACTCAGCTTGTGTAACTTAAATGAAGTATTGGTTGAGATCTATTATTCCATCATAACCATAACATAATTGCAAACAATATCTTGTGTGTAAAAGCAAACTTTTCATTTCATTGTCACGGTTTAAAATTAACACCCACCAACCTGTTAAACGCTGTTAAAAATCATCTGTGGTGGGTAACAATGTCAAATCCCTGTTTGTTTCACGAATTGTCTAAATTTGCAGTTTTAGAGCTCAATTAACCCATTTGTCAGCTAAATTCGCAGCCTTTGCATATTTCTGGTTTACTTCAACATAACCATTGTCACGGCCAGCTCGTTCCTGACCGTAACATAAAGAGGATCACACACACAAAAGAATACTTAAATTGCAAAGTTATTCATTAAGGAAAAAGTTATTGATTACAGAAACAAAAAAAAAACACAAATATCTAGGGATTGAAATAAATTTTAAAAAAGTCCAATGGGATAAAGAATATTGACAAATGAATAAACAACAAAAGAGAGTTGGAACAAAAGACTTCACTTCCTCTGGTGGACATTTGTTCTTCAGAGAAGTTGAAACGTTCAGTCACATCTTTTATACTCTCCACCCATCACATCTTTAATTGGCAGCGTTGTCACACACACACAGATGTTACACTGACGCCAAGAGGCAGAGAAGGGGGGTCATAACACCATCACTAAGCAACAAATTAATGCAAGCTGTTTCACTAACCCTAATCTTTAAAAGAAATAGCTAAAACTATGAAAAAACTATCCCCAGTGTTAATCCCCAGTGTTTTGTACCGCGCTCAGGCTCGGTTCTTTGTCCCTTAGGCCATTCCGTGTGTTTCAGGATCAGTCTGTGGGAGTATTGTGTATCTTAGGATCAGTGTCTGTGTTCTTTGTCTCTTAGGCCATTCTGTCTCTCAGGATCAGTCTGTGAATGTCTTCAGTGTGTTCTGTGTCTTAGGTTCTGCTGGAGGCTCGTCAGGTTCTGATCCTCAGCATCTCGCTCAGTTCTGCTAACAGCTTGACACTTATCCAGAGGAGACAGGTACAAACACTCATTTACTCTGAGACCTGAGCTCATTCAGTATTACATTTCACCAAACAGTTTAGATGAAGCTACAGTCTGTAACTTTTGCCTCTATCGCCATCTCAATTGAAAACATACAATTTCTTACAACAGTGCTTACAGCGATTGTTCAGAATTTGAACCACATTTGGTTCACATTTGTCATCCACATTTAGAAAAAAAAAACTGCACAAGATACAAATCCTCCACCATCTACAGTACCTCGACATACTTGCTCAGTAACTGATTTTTGTTCATTTCTAACCAAATAAAATTTAGACTTTGTTGTAGCTCTTATTGTAAGACGAAAAATGAACACTAAAAAAGTTAATCGATTGACATCCCAATTTGTACGTTTGTACTTTCTGATTTTATCTCATTGCACTTTGTGTTCCTTGTGAATCGAACCCATAAGGCTGTACATTTTAGCAGTGTGTAAGTCACTTTAGATAAACGCGTCTGCCAAATGCATAAACGTAAATAAAACGTCATTTGTTTTTTGCAAATGTACAGTGCAAACTGTAAATGTTTTACAGGATTCAAATCATGCTTTAATCTCATACACAAAACAAATCAACAAATTCTGTATTTCTTAGACTGCATCAAAGCACTGGGGAATTACCCAAAAATGCAATAATTCAAAAATAAAACTCCATTTTTTACAGCTATAACTCAGTACTTCAGTCTGAAGTTCATCATCATTGTTCACATTTGACTCAAGGCTGATATAATTTTTGTTTATTTGCGCCATATAAAGAATGCAATGACTTTTACAATCCTGATGAGTTTATTTTTTTTATCTTTTTTTAAAGATTATTCTAGTATTGGATACTTGGATAAAACATGTAGTAAATGTAGTAGAATTAAGTTTAGCACTGGCACCAGCTGTGTATTATACATTCAAACATTGGTCATAAGCAACAGCCTTGTCCTTGAAATGAATAACCAGTGTTTAATATTGTTGATTTTTAAATGGTTTGTGTTTGACCTGCAGCTGCAGTCAGAATACGAGCAGCTGGATTCAGAGATCTCTGCAGCTTTCAGTCGGATAGAACAACAGCATCTTTACTGAGGGCACGTGATCATCCTGAAATAAGCTTATTCTCAATAAATGGACATTAAAGCACAGAAACATGTCAAAAGTTCAAAGTGAATAGTAAACGTAAAATCACTGAACTGGCATCAGAACTCTTAACAGACGTCTATCAGAAACTGTAATTCATTCTCTTTCAAAAAAATAAAAAATGTTGCCAAAGACATCTTGGTGTTTCCTGCCTAAACAGCATTTTTTTGTATTGCAAAAACAATTGTAAAATATTTTTCCAAGCACAGCATGGAAATAACAATCCTTTTACAAAGCTTGAGTTTCAACCACTGTAAATAGGATAAAAAAAACACTTGCAGTCCTGGGCTGCAAATTAGCAAGTATGTAAACTATGTACAAATTTCATTGACACTTTGTAATGTTTTCTAGATCATGCTGAAAACACCAATCAATATTATTCATGCATTTTTAGTTGTTGCACTCAAATCTAATAAAGAACAAAAAAAAATCATGATTTTAAAATGTTTATTAACTATTCAAGTCAAACTGTGCTGATCAGTTACGTAATAAAAATGTTAAAAAATATTTTTTACAAATGGACTTAAGCTCTTGAATATTAGTTGTCATACTGTTAAAATAAATTGCCAAATGAACTCAAAAGTCAGCATAAGTAAAAAGTTGTGCTATGTTGTTAGGACAGGCTTATTGTCCAAAGTAAAGCTGCTGTCTTGAACTGTTATGATATGGTGTCTGTCATTTTTTGTGCAGATTTACAGCAGGTTAGCGATGGACATTCATACTGTAAACCAGACATGGTTAAAACATGCACATGTTTAGAACGGAGCAGGAAAGGTTCTGAAACGCCAGATGCTGCTTGGTAACGTCAGTGCAGTCTGCTGTTTCCTGTAGAAACTGTTTTTAACACAATCATTAACTTTGAATGCAGTAAAGTGAAACATATAAAGGCACATTTTAACATAACTTTTTAGATAAACTGCATTGACTTTATTAACATAACATTTGAGATTAATTGCATGGACTTTATTAACATTACACTGACCAAGATCATTATCGTCAAATGAGAAAAAATACATGAGGTTAATCTACACAGTGTTATCCATGAGTTTGGTCTGCAAGTTCTCCAGCACATAGTTCATATCTGGTGGGCTGGAGTCAGTCTGTTCTGATCTGAAATCAGAAAGCTGCACTGATGAATCTGCAGGGATGGCGACACTGCCACCCTGCAGGAGTGGATGAACCATAGACATGTGTACGTTCAGATTATGAGCTTTCTCAAAGCGTTTGCTACAGATGGCACAGGCAAACTCCAGGTCAGCCTCTGCCTTGTGTTTGGTCATGTGATATTTCAGAGATGCCCGCTGACGGCACTGGAAGCCACACACCTCACATCTGAAACAAGTACAAAGATAAAGATGCAGGACTCTGTCGGTTTAGTTGATTTCAGTACTGCAGTATCACTTACTGCAGGGGTTTGGCTCCCGAGTGTCGCATCTGATGCACAGACAGATGTTTCCGCTGCTTGAACGTCTGACCACACTGGTCACAGATGTAGTTCCTCACCTCTTTGATCAAGAAATTAGTGTTAGCATCACAGCAGTCTAATGATGAGCAGTTTGACTGAATGCTCTCTGACTCAAAATAATTTAAAAACTATCCCCACGTAAACGTCACATGACATCAAATGTCATATTTTGTGAAGGAAACGGCACATGTAAACTTCCAAGAGAAAAAGAAGTGTTTTAGCTTGAAATTAAATCACATTTACCACACATTGTAAATATAGAGGCCCATAACTAACTCTTGGTGCAGTAAAGTATACATATAAAACATTTCTGTTCTGTTCGGTTTTGATATTGACGGAGGGGTCCCTTGATTTCCCAACATCATCTACAGGTCCTGCAACTTCTGTAAAAAAGGTTTAATCAAAATTTCAGACAACAAAGAGCTGCCATTTTCTCATTGGTGCTCTAAAGAGTTCATCTCGGCACTCTGCCAGGGCTGTTCTGACATTACACTGATTTAATCCAAAATCTGTTACACACAAATATTTAATGAATCTTTTACTATCAACGGCTGTTTAAATAAAAAAAAAACATCTTAACACTATTCTGGTTTGAATTCTCCACTTGTCCTTTTATTCTGAGCAGGTTTATTACTTTCTTGCCCACTGATGTCAATGTCAATAATCAGAATTAATCAGAGTAGAGATGTTGCATGTGCTGCAGTAGCAAAGGAGAACCTTTTAAGCAGAGATGGCCGTATATTCTTCAGTACCTGTGTGAATAAGCTTGACGTGTCTCTGCAGGTATCTGTCGATCATGAAGACCTTGTTGCAGCCTGGATGTGGACACGGTCTTTCTCGCACTTCCTCGTGATGTTCCTTGATGTGTTTCTGAGTCACACACATTTAGTCAATCATCACGTTTGTGGTTCATATGATGAAGATGAAGGTGACTACTTACCTTCATGCCATCAGCTCCTCTATACACCGCTGTACAGCCCTGATGAGGACATTTATAGATGGTGGGCAGCTCCTCCCTAAAGCAAAAGCAAAAACTTTCAATGAACATCAACTGAATGGCACTTTTACACATAAGGTTTGAAGGGGTGAGGACGAGGACATTTTCTCCTGACATAAGAGGTTAATACAACAACAAAAAAATCTGTTTGAAACAAAATTGCGAAAATGATGATTCTATATCTTGATAAGCTACAGCTAAATTCAGGCAAAACAGAAGTTTTAATTAGAGGACCAACATTTTTCATACAAAACAACTTCTTGTAAACAGGAAGTTTACAGCTATAACCTGGATCACACAAAATTAGTAGGAATATAAATTGACTACTTTATTAAACTTCCTAGTATCTACTTACCTACCTCCTGCTCAGTTCAACATTCAACAGTTCAACATTTTTGTTTCCTGACTAGTAAATTGTGATGTTTTTTTGTGATTGCTGCAATTAGTAACATTATGTTTCTGTTGCCAGCTCTGTTTGTAACATTTTTCAATGCCAGACACAAAATCAGACCTGACAATTTTTAAATCAATATAAAATTATAAATCAGTTATGTCAGCTCCGTTTCCATTCAAGAAAGTTACAAACTGCAGTTTTAACATGTCAGAGGAGAACTGGCCCTCCCAGATGAGCCTGGTTCTCCCAATGTTTTTCTTCATCTATACATAATTGGTTTTGGTTACATGCCACATGCCCTTATGGCTTGCTTACCGGGAGACTGCTTAGGGTTTTGTAAATTGTTAATATTGCTTTAAACATAATGATCAAGTCTACAGTCCTAAAGATATGTTGCCATTTTTTTTCTCCCATTCTCTTTCATTATTCAATGTTTAGATATTTATTGACCATAATGGCAAGTTAAGTGCATTTTTTGGTTTTTGTCTGCCTTGCTGCAAGTGGTTTGTGTTTGTGCCTCTGCTTATCCTTGATCTGACTCTTTTTTTCTCACTATGTAATTTGTTTGTGTATTGTTTGCATCGTATTGAATTAATTAGACACCACTAGCTTTTGATTGTTATTCACTAAAGACGACTCAGTTCGGTTAGCACCACGCTAGCTGATCAGCTGTCTTCTGTGTTTACTGTCTTTATCCCCTGCGTTTTTAATCTACTCAAGTTTATCAAACAACTGCTGTAAGTAGGAATAACTACTAAGGAATAATACGGTGAGTCAAGGCATCTTCTCCTGTTATTGTAACATGCACTGTTTGCCACATGTTTAGTGTTGCCTTCTCTGTCAACGCTGAGGGTTTAACATGTGATAAATGCAGGTAAATAGGTAGGCTGACAGAGAAGATTTCAGAATTAGAGACACGCATCCAGACTTTACTCAAGGATAGTAAGAGCAGCTTTTGGATGCGACTAGGTCCATACACTGTTCGGTTCGTTTCCAGTTGTAGATCCCCGCAGCAGGAAAACTTTGTGACTGTCAGACGGCATAGCAGCAGGACAAAACACTGCTCTTCCTTTCCGATTACAGTTACAGACAGGTTCTCCCCACTCAGTGACACACCCACTGAGACGCCTGTTGAAAGTGCCTTAGTTATCGAAGATTCTATTGTACGGAATGTAAAAAGTCAAATGCTTAACAAGAGCCAGAGCGCCCGACATTAAAGCAAATTTAAAAGTGCTGGCTAAAGCTAAACTTAAATTGCTGGGAGACTGCTGACGTCTAACGTAGCTTAGGGTTTAGTAAATTGTAAACCTCTGATATTTTTATTGTATATATTTTAACTTTTGCGTGTTGTCTGTAGTTCATGGTACTATTGCAAATTTCCTTACACCCCTGTCCCATAAGACGTTATCTTTTATATGCCATCTCCATGTAAGCTGGAACACATATCTTAATATGTACATATCTACATATCACATATCTCATATGCTTAATGATTTTGTGAATCAAGACTGAACTCAGTCAATCCTTTATTCATAAACCTACTATAAACCTAGTATGCCTAATTAGTCTTATATATCTCGAATATATTATTTGCAATAATACCATTACCATGTCTGACATTTGTTCTGTGTTTTTTTATTATTATTCTGTCTTTTATATGTAAAGCTGCTTTGAAGCAATGTAACAATTGTAAAAAGCGCTATATAAATAAATTTGAATTAAAATTGAATTAAAAGAGTGTTTAGATGTTTACAATTATTGCAATTAGTTTAGTGCACAATAAATAATATATCCAACACTGATAAATGCCATGCCTTTTATAAAACAAAGTGCCTTGTAATTCTAGTAATGCCTTCATAATCTTATATAAAAAATAATTAAAAATATATAAAGAACCCATACTGTTCACCCTGTCTATAACACCAGGCCAATTCTCACTATTAATTGTAGCTTTGTAGACTTGGCTTGTTGGTTTGGGGCAAAAAGTTAAATGCACCCTCTCTCTAGTCGCTTATAGAGAGCTAAATTAATAAATGTAAATGATTACTCATAAAAATACCCGATTAATCATCAAAATCAGATTTGTGACAGCCCTACTTTCCAGTTCAACCCCAGTTTAATGAACTTTATAATATTGAAGTTTCCACTGACACAGAAACATTTATACACAATGTTGGACAAGGTCAGGCAAATATATGACATGATATCAAACACTATTTCACCGTTCTGCCTTGATGCTCTTCTTCCAGCCTGGCTTTGGTCCAGGTTTCCTCCTGGCTTTAGGCTCCAGTGTCTTGGGCTCTTTGCTGTTGTCCCTCTCTGAAGAACTGTAAGAGTGAGATTACTGAATTCACTAATGCACTGGTGACATTAATTTCATTGGTCTGGTCAAAGATATAAAATAAAAAGAAATCTTAGAAAAAAAGAAATAAATCTTATAGCAGTGTGAATCTTCACACACCTCACAAGTCATCGTCACCTCAATCTCTGAGGATGTTTCACAATCTTGTCCTCAAAATTCTTTTATGAATAAATACATTTAAACTGACATGACAATAAAACACTACACACTTTAAACTCTCATTTAGCTTTTTCATTTACCACCAGTAAAAGAACATGTAAAATGACAGGTTAGCCTGTGGGTTAGTCTGGTTACTCGATGGTAACAGTGCACACAAATCACCTTTTTGTAGTACACTGTAAACACACTGACATTGGATGACTCATAGTGGGGATTTATTAACTTTGCAGGGGACTTGTAGAAAGAACTCATATTGAAGATCGGATTGTGTGTAAAGCAGGGCTCGAAAATCCCTGGTAGCTCTTTGAGCAGGCACAAAACATTTTCAAAACACAAATAACAATTGTATAAAATAATCAAATTACAATCATCATTTCACTTACCACCAGGGGCGCCGCTAGGGTTTCTGGGCCCCCTGGCTAATTTGTACTCCAGGCCCCAAGGCCCCATCCTCCAATTTTCTTCTTGCCACATGTAGCAACAATCAATATTAATAAGCAGTGGAACTATTGCATATTGAATGAGAGACAATAAAGAATTACATTTGAACGGTTTATTAAATTAACTAAAACTATGCATTTATAACTATATACAAATATATATACTGTAAACGGTACAAGTAATTAACACCATTGTACTGTCTCTCATACAGAGACACTAATGAAACACTTTCTTAATGTCTTATAATTATTCTCCAAGTGCCAAATGGCATGCTTTTCTCACACACCAGCACACACAAACAGCAACAGGATCACTGAACTCGAGGAAAAAAAATCAGTTCTAATTGTGAATAATTCATTATTAATGTTTTTAATTTTTCATTATTAAGGTTTTTAATTTTTTTTATGAATGTTGCACTATTACTAACTTTCGATTGCATGAAAATATTGTTACAGCTTTCAGCGGATAAACATCTGGGTGAGTAACTTAGAGAATTTTTATTTTGTGTTACTTAAAACAGCTTCATAAAGAATAGCTTCAGAATCATAACATAAAACGGGGAACAATAAATAACCTTTTTTTGAAAAACTGGGTGACTAGCTGCCTTTTCCGTCTCACTTTCTACTCTTTTTAGTGCTTTTCTCTTTTGGTATCCTGTTTTTGGCTGCGTCATCTCGAGTCTTGCTATCTACCTGAATAATGTGCAAAGTTCAGAATCGTCTGTGAAATGCCGTGTTTCTGAATAACCTGTGAACGTCTTAAAGGGACACACATGCTCTTGGCACAGAGGGGTGCTTTCATCATAGCGTGCGTCCTAATAGATTATTGTGCAAAGAGGCAATTTAAATACCAAAATCATACGCCAAAGTATGGGGTTCTGCTGTGCCCTCTGTGTGCCAGGGCCTTTAGAATCACCCTAATCCTCACCCCCGTTACGGCACCCCTGCTTGCCATGTGAGGACAGTAATCACTGACAGGACAAGCATCACTGATACACAGTTCGTGCAATCGCGAATTGAAAGTGAAAGTTAAAAACGAGCGCCCATTCAAACACGATTTCAATACCCCACATACTGATAGTGACTCCTCGATGCCTGAAAATTACATACAACAATTACCCAACAAAATTTGTGAGATAATGCAAAAGCATTGCAATATATTTTTCCTCCTTATAAGATAGTCCGACGGCCAGGGCATTTTGGTAACCCGACTGACACAATAGCCCCGGGACGTCAGGGCTACTTTGCTATGCACATATTTACAGAAATTGGTTAATAAATGAATTTTCAATTTATTGAATAGCATGTCAAACATGTTTTCATGCCGGGACGTCATCTTACGGGAACCTATTGAGAGGATCTATGATCCGCCATTGCTGTAAGAAAAGTGTCCCATGGGTGTTAATGGGGTTTGAAGCGATTCCCTCTTTTTACGTCTCTGTGTACATCTTTCCCACTTTCTAGCAGACATACTTTTACTGAAGTAGAGCTTACTCACAGAGCAGATGCACTGTGATGTCATATGTATACCTAAAGATATTGTAATGGAAAACTCTTAAGTGGATGAATGTGCAAATATATGTTGTAGAATGACCACATTCAGTTCATGATCAGACACAGTACTGTACGTCTCATTTCCCTCAAAAACACAAATGGAAACATATAAACAGTATAATGGCATATTACTCTCCCCACTTCCTATTTAAAATACACTGTTGTATTAGTCTACGCATTATGCTGTTATTTCTGAATACTATGTAAAGTGTGGTAATAAGTGTATCTATGGCCATCTATTACTGATCTAACATGCAGTTTTATATTGGACCTAAAAGACAGCAGTTAAATACAGTAAATAAAAAAATAGGAAATGTTTTGTGTGCATATGTACAGTACATACACAGACCATATTTTCACAGATCTGTTGGCCAGGAACCATCAGACTGCCTGACTAAGCACCTTTCCGGCTGAACACTGTTTTTCACCAGAGATAAAAACATGATCACTTCTCTGAAGCACAGCTCTGCGTGACTGTGCCTGGCTGTGAATGGCTGATTCTATATGTCAATCTGAGCTGTTTACCATTTGTCAGGGTTCAGATCCAAGCTGTCTTCAGAGGAGGTGCTTTTTCTTCTGTGTTCACACTCATCATCTTCACTCAGGCAGTTCCTAAAATAGAAGAACTGCAGTGTCACACGCTCAGCCTGTCCATCACTGACACAGAACCTCTGCATTTTCCTCAATGATTCTTAAGAACTTTAGAAATTTACTTTCAGAAACGTTCCTCATGTTCAAAGGTTTAAGTAGTAAAGGTAATAGAAACCTGAAAGAACATCAGCTTGACTGCTGACACAGAGGACTCTAACTCATATGCGTATAATAATATGAAGATAGACATCTTCATCTCAGACATCAGATCTGGATCTGCCACATCATGACCAGATGAAGACCTGTTGTTTGAGAATGTGTCATACCTGTGGATAAAAAACACAGAATGAAAACTCTTCTGTGCGCCAGTGAAGAGGTAAAGGTACCTGTCAGAGATCTCACTGTCTGGATCATCTCTCTCCATCAGTTGAGCTGATGCTGGAATCCTCATCTTCTCAACACACTGCATGCCTTACAGAGCCAAACACAAGCACATCACAGGCTCATACACTGCAGTTCACCCTGACACACACATGGATGGAGGACAAACAGCCAATGAGAGGCCAACAAATGCACGTGGGCATGAACGTGCTGTGAATGTGTATTTAAGTTGCACACTGTACATACAAATTTGTTAAATATTAAAACTTTTACACAGCTAAGGTTTTACTAACATTTTTAGTTACTCTGCTCTGGAAAGGTGAAATAGGAAAATTAGAATCTCGTCAACTCATAATGAACATTACACATAAATTACTCAGCTCAAATCTCTCCCTGCATTCCCTTTCTCTCTCTCACACACTCTGTATATATATATAAGGTCATATAGTGACAACATATGTCCTTATACAGGACAACACCAGAAAAACCATTATCAATGTCAACAGTGCAAGCTGTGTGTGTATCCAAAGGTTGGCTGATCATGTGACTTGTAAAGGATTATGTGTATTGACAGTTCGCTAGACGGAATCAACATCTGATACGTTACATTGCAACTGTGCCCCAGAATTCAACATTTGTTGGTCTGTAAAGGTGTGAGGAAAATGGCCATACAATGAAATGATCCATACCCAGAATGGATCATGCTTCCTGCCTATTGTAAAGCCTCCAGTAGGAGGTCCCAACAGCATTTGTCTTTTGTTTGTGGGCCATTTGTTTCCAGGTATAAGGTCTGGTCACACAGACAGTACCTTGGGTTAAGATCTAGAAGAGGGCTATGCTACACGACCTTCTTCAAAAAAAACCTTTTCCCCTGAACTTTGGTCTATCTTACTTATTTTATGCATTAGAAAAATCGAATACATTGGTGAGCCACCCACACCACTGCTTAGCCAAATACAGCAAAATCTAACATTTGGAAGATAAAAGCTGATGTATTAGGGCTCCTTACCTTCTGTGCTGTCAGTCTGAGGGGGAGCAGCCTCATTGGCTCTTGCACCATCATTGTTGGTTTTCGCTCGGCTACTTTCATGTTGGCCAGATTGAGGTTCAGGGGTTTTCAGCCCAGAGCTGTTGTCCATCACATAAGTGTGTCCACTTACACAGGCCCATACAACCTTCAGAGCGCCTCCACACTGAGACTCCAGCACCTCCTGCAGGGCAGGGCAGGAACTGCAGCCATCGGCATGACTGTGAGCCCACGACACTAGATTGTGCAGACACCTGTGGTCTGAAGTGATGTGCGAGGCTATCAAAGACAAGAAATATGAGACAGGAAAACTCACAGGAATGACTTCTTGCTTACGTCATGCTTATAAAGATTTCCGAGCAGGTACTTACCAAATAAACTGATGTCGTCTTTTGATGATGAGTGTATAGTGTTGATCCTGAAGGTGACATTTAGTTTACATGTTAAAAACATCTGTTTAAAGATTTTCACTTAGAATCAAAAGACATGTTTTAGCATTGTGACATTATATGACATTTGGAAAATACAAAACAAAGGCAAAACTCTGAAACACATGAACAAACGCTAACAAATTCATCACCAGACAGAACCTGTCTAAACAGCCAGCAAACTGTTTTAATCTGCTCTCTTCACAGGATGAATCAGAATCTAGTGTACATGAGTTTGAGCACTTGTAAGGTAACTTGCTTGACATTTTTTTTGTTTTATTTTGTATTATATGTTATCAGTTATAAAGCTCTGTCACACAGACAGAACTTTGGGTTAAGGCTTAAAAGACTGTTATGCTATTCGACTATCTTCAATAAACTCTTTTCCCCACAAGCACTTGGTCCACCTTACTTTTCTTATGTATTAGAGAAATCTGATACATTGACGAGCCACCCAACAACTGGTCAGCCAAATACAAGGAAATCTAACAGATGACATATCATAATTTGCCCAATAAACAACTACAGTCATTCTCTACTATGAAGAAGGTTGAACTGTCAAAAATAGTTAAATCTTTCATACCAACAACATGTATGCTTGATCCCCTACATATTGCTTTTGCTGAAAAAGATGCTTCCTGAAATAATTGACCCTCTACATTACTATAGTATTATTAATTCATCATTAGTATTGGGATGGCTCTCAATAGACCTCTTGTTAAAAAACAACTTAATCCCAGGGAACTAGTTAATTATACACTGTGTGCACAATTATTAGGCAAGTTGTATTTTTGAGGATAAATTTTGTTATTGTACAACTACAGTGCTCTTGGTCAATCCAAAATGTTAACAAACCCTCAAACCTGAACATTTAAGTAGTAAAAGTGAAGTTTTGGCTTTCTTAAGAGAATATCTACATGTACACCAGTATTAGGCAACTATTAGTGTGCAGAATTATTATGCAACTAAATGACAAACAAAGATTTTCCCATCTCACTTGTTTATTTTCACCTGTTAAAGTGATAATAATAAACAAACTCAAAATTTACAAAATAAACATTTCTAAAATTTCAAAACCTCAGTGACCAATATAACCACCCTTCTTTTCGATAACAGTCACAAGCCTTCCATTTACAGAGTCAGTCAGTTTCTTGATTTGCTCAGAATCAACTTTTTGTGCAGCCGCAACCATAGCCTCCCAGACACTGTTCAGAGAGGTGTACTGTTTACCTTCACTGTAAATTTCCTGCTTAAGGGCCCAAACGTTCTCAATAGGGTTTAAGTCAGGTGAAGAAGGGGGCCATGTCATTAGTTTTTCATCTTTAAGGCCTTTACTGGCCAGCCACACAGTGGAGTACTTTGATGCATGTGATGGAGCGTTCGTTGTCTTGCATAAAAATCAAAGTCTTCTTGAAAGATGCAGACTTTTTCCTGTACCACTGCTTGAAGAAAGTGTTTTCTAAAAATTGGCAGGTACGTCATTGCACGTGCAGAGCGTTCTAGATTCATTTTCAATCCGAGTGTTTACATGTCCTCTCGATCGGATTAGAAAAGGTTTAAACCACCTCTTACAATACGATTAAAATTTTGATTGGATGTGGCCAATTCAATCCGATTGATGTGTTTACATGTGACTTTTTTAATCTGATTGTGCTTCTAGTCCTATTACGATCGGATTATTAGGGTCCATGTTAACGCAGCTACTGTATCGATACTTCGAGAAATGAGTATTGGTACCGTTTCATATATTTCAGTATCGATATTTATCGAAATAGATATTTTTGACAACACTAATACCCAGATGTTCAAAATCAAGCACTGGTGGTAGATCTTTCCGTATTTGGCGCCCAAACTCTGGAA
This sequence comes from Botia almorhae, assembly GCA_036877575.1. Classification (NCBI taxonomy): domain Eukaryota; kingdom Metazoa; phylum Chordata; class Actinopteri; order Cypriniformes; family Botiidae; genus Botia; species Botia almorhae. The sequence goes on along the minus strand of JAZGTJ010001215.1, from coordinate 8,740 downwards.
CGGTCTTCCAAGTATTGTCCGGGAGGCAGATACACTATGCTGGTTTAAATCTAAATTAAAGACCCTCCTCTTTAATCTATTACTCAAATCCCTTAAGGGATTGTTAGGCTGCATTAATTAGGATAACCGGAAATGGGGACACTTCCCATAAGAACAGATGTACTGGCTCCACACTAATTCTGTATTTCATTTCCCCAAAGTCCTGTAGTAAGATGGATCCGAACTTTATTGTGACCAGATGATGGGGGACAGGATGGTACGACCCCTGAGACAGATCATCAGGAATTGACTGACTTCTTTAGTAAACTTACTATTATATACATACCTACCTCCAGCCTAGGCATATTCTATATTTTGTTTCCTGCTTAGACACAGCAGTGTGATGTTTATGGCTTCTGTCGCCATTTCTGTTGGTAAAATTTCTCAGTGCCTGACATAGTCAAATATAATTAGACTTGACAGTTTCTTATCAATAAATAACTATAAATCATTATTATCAACTCTCCATTTATATTCAAGAAAGGTACAATTTGTAGCTTTATTGTGCCAGAGAACTGGCCCCTCCCAAGGTTTTTTCTCCATCTATACACCATAGGAGTTTTGGTTACCTGCTACTGTCGTCCTGTTGGCTTGCTTATTGGGAGACTGCTGACATCTAACTTTGCTTAGGTTTTTTTTTTGTAAATTGTTAATACTGCTTCTAGCGAAATAACAATTACAGTTCAAAAGACTCTTCTATTTTGTTATTTATTTGTCTTTAATTCTCTTCCGGAGAAGCACTTTCCAAGACCAGCAGCAAGGAAGTACATTTTAAAGCTAAACATAAATTCAGTAAGATTATTATACACGTCGGCACAAATGTTCATCTCCGTTAGTCGGAGATTACTAAAGATAATATTAAAGAGGTGAGTGAACTTGCTAGTACAATGTCGAACACAGTAATATCCTCTGGCCCCCTCCCTGCTTATCGTGGTGACAAAATACATAGCAGACTGTCATCACTAAATGGCTGGATGTCTAAGTGGTGTCCACAGAATAATATAGGCTACATAGATAATTGGAAACGGTTTTGGGGTAGACCTGACCTGTTGAAAAGAGATGGTCTCCATCCCTCTAGGGCTGGTGCTGCTCGTTTATCTTTAAATTTGGCATATAGTCTTACTAATGTTAACTAAAATGTTAACTCCCTATTTTCTAACACCTTAGACATAGTTGATCCTCTACAGTTAAAAAAGATTAGGGACAGCAGTCCAACGCCGTGGTATAATGAGCATACCCACACTCTGAAAAAGAACAGCCTGGAAAATAGAACGCAACTGAAGCAAACAAAAATGGAGGTATTTCGGATAACATGGAAGGAGAATGTTTCAAATTTTAGAAAGGCCTTAAAGAGCTCCAGATCTGTCTACTTTTCAAATACTTTAGAAATAAATAAACAACCCTAGATATCTGTTTGACAAAGTGGCTAAATTAACCAAAGATAAAGCGTCATCTGCCACTGACAGTTGTCAATACCATAATAGCAATGATTTTATGAATTTTAATAACAAAATAGACACTGCTAGAGACAAAATCATAAACATGCAACTGTCTTTGACAAAAACAAATTAGATGGTGCATCATAACCTGTCCAAGGGGCAACTCCAGTAATTCTCTACTATAGATAGGGATGAACTGTCAAAAATAATCATAGCATCTAAATCAATAACATGTATGCTTGATCCTATATCTACCAGATTACTGAAAGGGATGCTGCCTGAAATGATAGACCTTCTACATAGTATTATTAATACATCATTGGTGTTGGGATATGTCCCCAAGCCTTACAAACTGGCAGTTATCAGACCCCTTATTAAAATACCACAACTTGATCCCAGGGAACTAGTAAACTACATCCCCCTTATCAAATTTACCTTTTACCTCAAAAATATTGAAAAAGGTGGTGTCTTTACAGATGTGCTCTTTCCTGGAAAGAAATGATATCTATGAGAATTTCCAGTCAGGATTCAGGCCATATCATAGTACAGAGACTGCTCTCATCAGAGTTACTAATAATCTGCTTTTGTCAGCCGATCATGACTGCATCTCTCTTCTAGTATTACTTGACCTTAGTGCAGATTTTTAAACAATTGACCACAGTATTCTACTAGGCTTGAAAACTGTATTGGCATAAGTGGAACTGCACTGGCATGGTTTAAATAATTTTTATCTGACCAAATCCAGTTCCAGTGAGTGAAAAGGTCTCGTAGCAGTCACAAGTCCAATATGGAGTACCACAGGGCTCAGTTCTTGGGACCCTTCCTTTTACCCTATACATGGTACCTCTGGGAGCAATTATTAAGAGACATGGAGTTAGTTGCCATTGTTATGTTGATGATACTCAGCTATACACCCAACAAGACTCATAAATCCACTAAACTAACAGAATGCATAGTCAATATCAAAACTTGGATGACTAGCAACTTTCTACTATTAAATTTAGATAAAACAGAAGTTTTACTTGCTGGGCAAAAACCCTCCAAACGGAGCAACACTGCCTTACTCTGGATGAATGCTCTATAAAGCCTGCTTCATTAGCCAAAAATCTGGCTGTCATTTTATCCTTTGAAAGCCATATTTCCAATTTCCAAATTCCAATGTAAAATTGCATTTTTTCAGCTTAAAAATATATTAAAACTACGACACATGCTCTCTAAGCCAGACACTGAAAAATTAATTCATGCATAACATCAAGACTCGATTTTTGCAACGCCCTACTTGGTGGCTGCCCTGCAAAATTAATCCAAAAACTCCAGATGGTTCAGAATGCAGCGACAAGAGTTCTCACGAGAACTAACAAGTATGACCCTATAAACCCGAGCTCCTTGAGCTAAACAAGCTCCTCTCCTATTATAGTCCTTCACGTTCACTGTGATCTGAAGGTTCCGGCCAACTGTTAGTACCCAGAATTTCAAAAACAAGTGCTGGTGGTAGATCCTTCTCATATTTGGCACCCAAACTTCAGAATAGTCTTCCCAGTGTTGTCTGGGAGGCAGATACACTCTGTCATTTTAAATCTAGACTAAAGACCCACCTATTTAATTCTGCCTACACATAGTCATATGGATTTATTACTCAAAACCCCTAAGGGATTATTAGGCTGCATTATTTAGGTAAACCAGAACCAGGAACACAGATGTACTCGCTCCGCACTAAATCTGACTGTCTTCCATTCCCCAAGGTCAGCTAGATCCAAAGTCTAAGACCAGATGGTGGGGGACTGGATGAAATGACCCTGCTTAGGCACAGCAGTGTAATGTTATGGCTGCAATTAGTAACATTATGCCTCACCGCTTTTTGTTGGCACGATTTCTCAGTGCCCGACACATTATCAAATATAGTTGGAACCATCAGTTTTCAATCAACAATTAACTATAACTCATCAAAATCATGTTCGTATCTAAAACTAAATTGTTTAAAAAATTGCAGCTTTAACGTGCCAGAGGAGAACTGGCCCTCCTGGTCGAGCCTGGCTTCTCCCAAGGTTTTTTTCTCCATCTATACATGATTGGAGTTTTGGTTCTTTGCTACTGTCACCCTGTTGGCTTGCTTGCTGAGAGACTGCTGACATCTAACTTAGCCTAGGGTTTTGTATATGTTTATATTTTGCTCAACAATTTTGTGGCTTTAAGCAATCGGTTCAGTCAGCTCTTTGTTCGTAAACATACTATAGGCCTAGTATACCTAATTAGTCTTTTACATCCCACACATTTTATTTGCAATAATACCATTAACATGTCTGACATTTGTTCTGTGTTTTATTATTATTCTGCTTTGAGGCAATGTAACATTGTAAAAAGTGCTATATAAATAAAATTGAATTGAATTTCTAGGGACTGGAAATTCACTCAGAGACCATCTATAGCTGTTATCAGCTCCTTTGAATTTCATGCAGCTACTATTATCCACCCAATTTATCTTTGTCATCCACCACCCCCCAGGTCCATTAGCTCACTTCTTAGATGGGCTGGATGTTCTCCTATCATCCTTCCCTGGTGATGACAATCTTCTACTGCTGCTTGGCGACTTCAACATCCATGTTGAAAAACCTCAAGGTACTGACTTTACATTTACATTTACATTTAGGCATTTCGCAGACGCCTTTATCCAAAGCGACTTACATTACATTATACTATACATTGATTCTGAGTATGTGCAATCCCTGGGATCAAACCCATAACCTTGGCGTTGTTAATGCCATGCGCTAACCACTGAGCTACAGGAAAGCACACTCTGCTTGCCTTATTTGACCTCAACAGAGTGCCCACTTCAGCTACTCATAAATCCGGTAACCAGCTCGACCTCATTTACACAAGACACTGCTCTACTGATGAAACACTGGTCACTCCACTACACACATCGGATAATTTCCTTCACACTCTCAACATCCAAATCACTCCCGAACCACCACACACTTCACAACAGGTCACCTTTCGCAGAACCCTACGCTCACTCTCACCCACCAGACTATCCGCTATGGTTTTATCTGCACTCCCTCCATCTAACAAACTCTCCTTACTTGATACTTGAAACTTTTACATGCAATGGTAAATGAAAGATTTTCCGATTGTTAAATATGTGCAAACTTTTATAATGTTCACGTTAGATGATTGATAAGTTATCACGGGCACAACGATTTGTCCGTGAGACAGACCCCGCTGGATTTAAAACATGCCCATCCACTTCTTTTGAAAAACATAAGTATCTGGTGAACTGAAAGAGGAATAGAGTAAACTTTATAATAACCTACACAATCGATTGACAGAAATAAAACATAACCGCACGTTGGTTGAAAGGTTTGTTTTGCCTCCGTTATGTATAAACGATATATATCGTTTATGAAATATATATATGTGCAATGAAATATGAAATGTAATAAAATATATAAAATAACAACGTTTTGTTTAAAAGATGTTTTTGCCTCCGTTTCATAAAAAGTATAGGTTATATATGGAAGTAAGCGCTATGTAGAGATGATGTATATGAAAAGCGCTATACAAATAAATGTGAGTTAAAATTGAACTTATATATGTTTATTCCTGGTATTTGTGTTTATATTTATCTGTGATCGTGCAGCATCATTTGAAATGTAAGAAACAAATAAACATTACGTGACTGAAAACACTAACAACCATGAAACATAATAAGCGCTAAGAGGTTCGCTCTCGTTTACCGCCATTGCTGGTAAATTGAACACAGTTCAATTTAGCAGGTGATCACGTGACCACTGAATGTTCTAATCACACCGGTGTGATCGTACGCTCCTAAACCCAACCAAGAATAATCACACCGATGTGATCGTATGCGCGAAAGGGTTAATATACATCTCACAATTATTACTTGCAATAATATCATGTATTCTTTGTTGAACATGTCTGGCATTTTTTCTTTGTTTTATTATTATTATTCTTTTTTATTATATGTAAAGCTGCTTTAAAGCAATGTATCAATGTTTCTTGTGACTCTGAGAGTGAGATGTGCTCTGGGTTTTTTGACTTGTCTTACTCACTTGTCTCTGGGCATCAGATTGACCCGGTTCCTGAAGTCCAGAAGGATACTGTGACACTTGTAGAACTGAGCATGGCAGTTGTTACAGATAAACTGGGATAGACTGGGATCTCTGTTCATGGGGATTCCTAAGAGTTGCTGGAAGTCTGTGCAGAAGAGAGGATACACGCTGCAGGACTCTCCATGCAGCTGTGCAAACGCCTGCCTCAGTCTGCGTGTGGAAAACTTCCCATGACACAGACGACAAAACTCACTGTTCATCTTGCCTGTGGGTGAACCAAAGGTCACAGGTCAACATTCAGTGTTCATAACCTTAATCTAAACCTCAACTAGTACAGAAAACTTGAAAGGACTTGAATAATACAGTTTAGGGATTATTTCACAAAAAGATCTGACTGCTGACCAATCAGGATCCAGACTGCAATGAAATAAGAACAGTACACAGCTGTGTACCTGTCACATTTTTTTAAAAGTGTAGAAAAAAAATGCATCTGTGGGGCACAGAAGACCTGTGTGATTTTTATATTTTTAGACTACTTACTCTCCAGTCAACGTTCATGAAATAATTTTTTTTATACATAACTCAAGATTTTCATTTTGATTTTATATTTTAATTTTGATGTTTTCAGACCAAAGGCTGTACAACACTACCAAGGTTGTCCTCCATATCTGGTGGAAACAAAACAACTTCACCATCACAAACACATACAAACAACACACACAGGACCAAATGTTTCTAACATGTAACTTATAAACTGCAAACAGCTGTATGTACTGAAGTGTTGGAATTAGTAAAGTGTTTATTTGAACATCTGACCTAAATCTGCTCCAGCAGGACTCTGTAAGAACTGCAGTGTCACACACTTCAGATAAAAGGAAACATGAACCTTAAGACTGAACCGCGACCGAACGACTGAAACACAAGTGACTAACTAAAACACAACTGATTTAATCACAACTGACTGAATGACAACTCACATCTTGAAACTGCCTTAATCCATCATTACAACGTAACTTCACTTATCAACTTGGATTGTCAACTTTTACACCTGCTTAGTTCATTAGGAACCTTGGGGTGGTGTTAGATGACCAGCTGAAATTCACTAGTCAAGTTGCAACAATTTTCCAGTGAAAAGTGCAAGTACATACTCTACAAAATCAGGAAAATCAGACCTTTCATGTCCAAGCATGCAACGCAAATCCTAGTCCCAGCACTCATAATATCAAGGATAGACGACCGCAATGCCCTTCTGACTGGCCCACCAGCCAATGCAACCAAACCAACCCCAAACCCCCTTATATAAGGCATAAGCTATTTTTTGTTTGCATTGTAACATAGTATTATTAATTCAACACCGGTGTTAGGATATGTCCCAAAACCTTACAAACTGGCCCCTTATATATTTACACTCCAAAGGACTTCTATTTTGTTATTCTATTGTCTCTAATACTCTTTCATTCACACTTTCATTGTGCAATTTTACAGGTATTTGTATTGTGTATATTTTGTGTATGTATTTATTTTATTTATGTGTATTGTGTGTATTTTATGGTACTATTGCAAAACCCTTATACCCTTATACCGATCTCCGTGCTGCTTTAAAGCAATGTAACATAGTAAAAAGTGCTATATAAAAAAATTGTATGCGTTCTTCTCTGAAAGCAAAAAAGGTGAATATGTTGGTTCTTACTAGGGTTGTCACGATACCATAAACCCATGTTACAATACTATAACAGCTGAAGTATCACGATACCAAGTAGTATCGCGATACCATGCGTTATTGTATTAATTCTTAATTCAAATCTACGAAATGAAGCAATTTTCAGAAATACGAAGACATAAATGAAAACAGACCAAATTGTCCTCACAATCTGTTGGCATTCACGGCAGACTGGTTTTCCGTCATCAATAAGTTTTCCACTCTCATCAGGTAAAAATCCGAAGTAATTCCATATTTCGCTGTCGCGGTCAACCGTTGTATGTAATTTCATTGTATTCACAGCAACAGACAATTGCAAATTGGAAACTAACTGAATCAGATGCGTGTTTGAACTGAAGTATCAGAAAACACACAATACCATATATGGCATATAAGGCGCAATTTCTGCACAGTATTTTGAGCACTTCAGGGGCACGCAGAAAGACGATAGAACAAAAAAAGACGCTATATTATTTATTTGCAGGCACAAGTGTTCGAACACTTTAGCAACTGCACCACAGGCCACATACAACATTACTTACGGTAGAACCGCAATGACGATACTACCTTTCAAAAAATACAGTGGCACCGCTAGTATTTTGGACCCTTAGTATCGCGATACTACTGTAGTACCGGTAAACTGTGCAACCCTAGTTCTTACTGCTGTGTTCGTCATTTAATGATAAACAAAAATGTTTTATATGTTATAACATGCCTCTGTCATTTAAAAAGCAACAATATATGATACATAATAAATCACTCATCAGTAGAGCTTTATATGCACTAAAATCAGGATAAGCGCAGTAAAACCGCATACCGCTCTATAAAGCCACCCATTAATTACTGCAAGGAAATTTCTTCACTTCGACAGCCATAGTTTACTACACAAATAATTACAGAAAGGTCACAATGAAACTAAAATATACTGTTCCATTTTTTGGAATATTGAAATGTTTAATTAAAAATGTACTGTATTTATGTAATTACAGTTTATATTTCAGTTTCTTGCCACAATATAGGATTAGATTTTAATTTGCTCATTAAAAAAAAACAGCTTTATTGGGCATACATAGCAGTGATGTTAGTCTCTAAAAAATGTAGATAACATGATGCTAGAATGTTTTAGCATGATGCTAACATGATGTTAACATGTTTTAACATGCTAGTATGATTTAACATGTTTTAAAATGATTTAACATGAAAATAGCATGATTTAACATGATGCTAACTTGTTTTAACGTGATAGATATATTACGTAGTTGATAGATTGATGTTATGTAGTTGCTAGGGTGTGGCTGGGAAGTTGCCAGGGCAATACCTAAAGGCCACTCAAATGTCTCTGCAATGTTCTTATGCTGGGACATGGCTTATTCCTTTAATTACATAGTTGCTAGTAGGGCTGGGCGGTATGACGGTATATATCGTTACCGCGGAATGAAATGTGTACCGTAAAAGAATTTTTTATTCCGTGTATACCGCGAAATGTAAATAAG
>JAZGTJ010001214.1:52050-62424 GCA_036877575.1 Botia almorhae | reverse complement strand
TTATTTGTCACATGCAAGATCATACACAGTACAACATGCAGTGAAATGCTTTGCACGACCGTCTTACAGAAACAAAAGTAGAAAAATTTAAAGTCCAAAAAAAGTAAAGATTTAAGGTAAAATAAGTAAAATAAGGTAGAAATAAGGATATACATGTAAAATTTAAGATTTAAAGTGTTTGAAGTGTTTAAAGTGTGCAAATTCTTTGAGTATTTACAAATATGTATATAAATATAAATATATATGTACTTTAATTTAAATAAAATATATATCGCTTTAATTTATTCATTAGCTATTTTAACTGGGATAAAGATGATTTTATAACAGATCTTTATTTATTTTCTATTAAATGTCAATGTTTAAAATTAAAATCTTTTATTGATCTTTTTATTGGGTGATCTAATATGAATTTAGGTTGCACACCAGCGTCTGATACAAATTGAAAATATAACCCTTTAAAATGGAGAAGGCTCTCCCTCTTTGGACGAACTTGCTGATTATGAGAACAGTGTTCTTAGGTTGATGAGTGGTTGTTATGACAACCATAAGGATGACACTCACCTGCCTTAGCCTTCACTCAGCAACAAAGATGAACCCATCACAGGAATTTATTTCAGCTGTGCTGATTGGACAAGTACAGTCAAGGCTTTAAAAACATTGGAATTCACAGCATGGAGAAATTGAATGTTTAAATTATAAGGATTTAGCAGACCTTAGATCACTGGATCAAGGGACTGCAACATCCAAGGAGAAAAAATATTTCTTGTCCTGTTTATTTGTCTGAGAAACATTGCATGAAATTGATAACGTTGAGCACAACAGCTCAGGTCTGTTTCAGACTTTCTCTGCTGTTGTTTTCAATGTGTACATATACTGCATCATTTATAATTTAAGAGGCAAAAGTCATATTTTCTCAAGGTAAACTCAAGATTTAACGTTTCCATGTGATTGGGTTTCTAAAGAAAGCTCTTAAGGTCACAATCCCTTAAACTATTTTTAAACACCCCATTTAAAAAACACTATAAAACATGTCTTGATCAATTATGTTTCAAAGTGCGTTTTATACTTTTTACCACCAATCAGCATCGCCCACTCCACTGTGATGTTTTAGCCAAAAAAATGATGATGAGATGTATGTAATGACAAGTCACTCTACATGTCAAATTCAAGGAGACTGTAATGGCAGTAAGTGATGTGGGTGTGTGTGTGTGTGACTCTAATTCTGGCAATCACCATCAGACCACTCTCTTCTTCTTGTGTCCTGATTACCCACGGAGTGATTGTGTTTTTGAACAATCTCTCAGAGGAGGACTGAAGTGGTACACAGAGGAGCAATGTCACATCTGCAGCCTGCAATTGAACAGAGTTCTTTATGATTCTAAAAATCATAACCATTATTTACAACCCGGAATGCTAAAATTAGACACTTCAGGGGGGAATTAAGCATTTGTAGGTGACTTGTTTCTTGACTTTAAAATTTAGTTTGCTAACACCTTAAACGTACGTGAGAAAAGGAGAATGAGGCTAACGGTACATCTGAGATGCTCCGTAAATCTCAGAGTGGACTATCTCATCTGTTAGAGTGTGTTTCTCCTGATAACCGCACCATCTGTATCTCCTAATATGAGCACAAAGAGCAGATTGTATAAAGCCCAGAGACACAGCTAGGTAAGTCCTTTGAATAACAATAATACAAAATCCTAATTAATTCAAATTAATTATTCATAAGGAAGTATTCCAACAGAAGACATTGCCCATACATATTGAATTAGAAAACACTTATGTTTGTTGTTTTACTGGATTTTACTCAAGAGGTTTGTATTTACAAAAGATATACAGAAATGTAGCCGGCCTTTATCATTGTTAGGTTGCCATGACAGCCACACAAAAGCGTAGAGCGCTGGACCCTACTGCCCACTTCAGAGCAGCCTACACCAGCCTATTGTAGCACACACTCATTTTCTACGCCACTTGTTCTTTGTGATCTCTGTCTTCAAGGCTACACTAAACACAATAGCCAAATGTTTCCACTGTCTCAGCATATTAGTGTACGTGATACAATCTTTTCCATAATAATGCAAAGCAACGGGGTTTTATCATTTCCTATTCATACCTTCTCATAATTCATTGTTAGTAAAGCAGATTATAATCCTGTAAAATGGGAATTTTCTGATAAAAAAAAAAGGTCTGACTACCTTCTCCTGTTCAAGGGACTCAAAGCAGTCAGAGGTCAGAGGTTCAGCCAATAAACAGAAAAGTTATCTTTTATATTTTTACTTTAATTCCATACAGGCCTGTGCTGGCCTTGAAAAAATAACTTTTTTCTGAAAATGCTTAATGTAATTCTGCAAACATTGATTTTAATTAGGTGAAGATAACTGTCTGCTTTAATTAGCGCCCTCATACAAACAGAACATCACTGCCCTCTACAGTATACTCTGCAAAATAGAAATAAGCGTCAAATTATTTATATATTTCAAGCTGTTTAAGCGTTCTGAAAGCGTATACACTAAACAAAAATTGCTGTATTAACATCGTATTTAAATGTTTAGGGACGTGTACAGATGTGGTTACACATTTAGCTGAATAATTTTTAAAGATTTTCAGCTATGTCCAATGAAAGAGAAAAGTATTTTATTAGTTTTATTGTATTATTCTAAATAAAAAAAGTTTAGATCTACGTTTGTTTGTGTCTGAAGAGTATTACAACAAGCAACTGAAAGGCGTTATCGCAATTATGTAATTTACAACTACACCAGTAGATGGAGCGAGAGATTAGTTTACTGTCAGATGTACGAGATTGCGTGTTTGTCATGGATTGTTCCTACTAAAACGGCTCTTACAATTATGTCTTAAAACTTTGCCACATTGCATTTATTTCTTTAGGCGTATTTTCTGTTTTTCTTACAGAAGGTCACTCTCTAACTTGCCAATGCATCATTTTAATTGCAATATCTGCAGCAGATGTCACACATTTGCATGCATGATTTTTATGTGACTAAATGTATTAGTAATGTAAAGAGGAACTGGCCGAGTAAGACACACTCACACAGTGTGATATACTTCACACCTGATATATTGTATGTAATGTGCAATATATCACACATCTGATATATTTACTGACACATTCTAACACGCATTCTTCTTAGAAACTCCATTTTTAACTAGAGCAACAGTACTAATATGTCGTTTTCAAAATGTTTCAGTTTTATGTATTATGTAAGTATGTTTTTATATTTAATGCTTTTAAATGCTATACAATGGTTAAGATTAATGAAATTTGTGAGATGGAGTTTTGTTTTGCTTGCACATATAAAGTTTGGTTACAGACATTCAACGGTACGAAGAAACAATAATTTATCCGCCTATAAGCCAGTGCTGGCAGAGATTCAGACATGCCCTCATTAGTGTGCGTCATCGCGAATGATGACATTAAACTTTGTTTGAGGAGGGTCCTTTTGGTTTTGATCAAATCACTGTAAAATCCCAAACAATAAAAGCCATTTCAGAATGACTGAAAAGACACATTTTCATCATTACCAAACAGATGTTGTTTATTTGCGTGCGCAGCAACTGCCATCTCATGAAGTTATCTTATGTAATCCATCTATGTCCTGTCTATTAATATATACAGTCGTTGATATCCTGTTATAATTGACTACATTATATTGTTTAGTTGGGTTATAAAGCTTACGAAGCGGTATTGTCTAAAATATGTTACATATAAATTCCTTCCTCGTCATTTTGTATTAATCAATCTATTTTCCATGTTTAGGTTTATTTCAATTAAGGATTATAAAGAGTATAAAAATATTTTTAAATACTTGTGGAAATGATTTAAGATGATAGCAGGACACATAAAAATACGCCAAATTATTTGTAGTTTATACAATAATTACAAATGCGAACTCTGGAACTGAACGCGGCAGCTGATCCCACCTCAGAAGACCCTCGGTGATCTCCATCGTGTCAGACCACGTGTGTGCTGCGTATGAGCCGTAGTGCACATGCATGCTCATGCTGGAGAGACGAAACCATTTGAGGCCACAACACGGGTGACAGCATACAGGCTGGATGTACATGAACGTGTGAGATTGCCTGGTCTTGTCATCAATGTGGAAGCAGTTCGACTTTCACTATAATGCGGAAAATTACTGTTAATTAATTATTTATGTAGCCCTTAGTTATACCTGTTTATTTTTATAATTTTCTTTATTCATTATTATTTTTTTGTTGGTGGACGTCAGGTCAGAGACTATGAAACATACGGTTTTAATATAAACCGTAATATACATACGGCAATAATTTCATAAGACTACGGGGAGTTTTTGGTTTACCTCACCATTTTAATACACAGATGTAGTAACCTTCGCCACAAGAGGCGTTTACTTTACACACGTCCTTATAGGTCAGGATCCCCCCACCCCGCCCGGAGTGGGCTGCTCCAGTAAAGTTCTCAGTTCATTGAAGGTTTGTTCAGGTCAGACTAGAAGCTGGGCGGTTGATTGTATGATAGCGCATGGAAACAAAATAAGAAGTCGGTCATATTTAAGAAAAATGCTCCGACTTCTTTAAGCTGTGACCCGTGACGCAGAAATATGAACGCGGAAGATATTTCCAGTCGCACGCACGAAACGTGAGCAGACGCGATGGATGCAAAGGACAGAGAACGGCAACGGACACGGAACGCTTGCAAGAGAACCGGTGCGCAGACCGAAAGCGACAATGTCCTGCGCTCGCTCAGCGTCGATAACATTGACGATCATGAGACAATGGATGACCATCTGAAACATGACAATCTCGAACGGCGGCTCATGGCACCGCGGTACAGCTTGCTCCGTGAAGTCGGCCGGGGCAGTTATGGTGTCGTCTATGAAGCCATTGCCCGTAAATCTGGGGCAAGAGTGGCGGTGAAGAAACTGCGCTGCGACGCGCCGGAGAATGTGGAGCTGGCGCTGGCCGAGTTCTGGGCTCTGACCAGCCTGGAGAAACGCCATGAGAATGTGGTACAGCTGGAGGAGTGTGTGCTCCAGAGAAACGGGATGGCTCAGAAAATGAGCCATGGCAATAAGCGCTCAAAGCAGTATTTGAGGTTGGTGGAGACCTCTTTAAAAGGTAAGTAAAGAGATCGTTATCCAAGCACTGACATAGTATTTATTTTAGTGTTTTGCACACAAAATATAAATTGTTTTAGGGGGTCATGGGTGGAAGATTGTCATGATCATACCTACTTAAACAGTGGCTTTTGTCTGAGCCCATGTTTTGTGTTTGTTGAGTGACAGTTCGCTCATTTGGTAGCAGAGATGTATTGATTATGAATTCATACGGCGGACGTTACATTGATGACATTGGGCCTTTGTAGTGTGTTTGTGCATGTCTGTGTACTACGTTAAGATTGTTTACATTTTATGTGAAAAGGTGGCAAATGTCGGTCAGGTTCGCCCTCCCCCACCTTCCTTTCTTGGTTATGAAACTCTGAGGTTGGGGGTGGGGAGAGTCCAAACATCTCCACACCAGATTTGCACAATGAGTGTTGAGTTCTCTTTCAGTACAGATATAGAAGGCTAATTTGACTACACAAATCTTTGCTTGTTAGCACGTCTTGTTTTGTTGCTTCGATTTCAGATTCTGAATCATCATGTACTTTGTCATACTGGGTAATATGCAAAAGTGTTGCACGGTGTCTGTCAGGTTAATCTTTAGTGTACATTAAAATTAAAGCCGGAAGAGTTTGTGTCTTCAGCTTGTATATGGGCAAACTGCCATAAATTGAGTCCTAATATTGTTACAGTACCTAAAAGGAATCACAATTCCTCTCTAGCAAGATAGTTGTTGTCTTTGTTCTGAAGACGAGGTGAAGACAAGTGGTTGTGAAAAAGTGATGATCAAGCTGCCAAGACTGTCAAGTTGAGCTGTGGTCAAGGGTTTTGGTTTAAACCGGTCATGTTGGGAAAAGGTTCTGATTATTTAATAATAACATCAAAAGTCAATCGGGTTTAACCTAGCTCTTCATTTGCCCAAGCAAGGGTTTTACCTGTTATGTTTTTAAATAAAATGACATTCTCACACGTTTAAGGTCAGGCTAAATAATGTGTTCATTTGTTGGTGTCCTCATGATAGCAACTTTGCCTTTGGAAATGTACAGTATTATTAACCAATAAAATTCAGGTCATGTGTTATATTTATGAGTAATCTGAAGCATTTGCGGGTTCAGATCATGTTTGCTCAAAAGAAAAAGAGGGTAAAAATAAAAGCCCTTGACAGTGCCAGGTCACATATTAATTACATTAAGCCTTCATGTTCTGTACTAGGCGATAAATGTAATGGATCTGAAATGTTTTGAACCCACATAGGAGCTAGTGTTTGTTGCCATATGGGAGCTAGTCTAGTCAGATGAGAAGAAGCTTAAACAGCTTCAAACTGGTTCCACGGCAATCCAGCCACTGAATCTGTTGACAAAGCAGCTTTTCCCTTAACTCACTAGAATTCAGTGACAGTCAATGACCAGCCAATGCTGATATAAACCAAAGCGTTCAAGTAACTTATTTGAGGTTTTATGTTAAGTACATAAACTGTACATGCCAGTTTATGTTAATTGGCATGCTTCTGTCCACTAAAAGATCAAGGTCTTCTGTTCAAATGTTTTATTTTCATTTAAAGTATTTGTTGAGTGTCTTAAAGAATTCAAAATGGCTGCATGTACCAAAGCCGGCACTTCAGAAATGTTATGTATGTATGTGTCTGCATGTTTATATCCATAATTTTTCTCGTGCACTTTTAGGTGAGCGTGTGTTGTCGTGTCCTGATGAGCCCTGCTACCTGTGGTTTGTTATGGAGTTCTGCGAGGGAGGGGATTTGAATCAGTTCATCCTTTCTCGCCGGCCGGATCCGCACACTAACTCCAGCTTCATGATGCAGCTGAGCAGCGCCGTGGCCTTCCTACATCAAAACAACATCGTTCACAGAGATCTCAAACCAGATAACATTCTCATCTCGGAGCGTTCCGGCACACCCGTGCTGAAAGTGGCCGATTTCGGCCTGAGCAAAGTGTGCGCGGGTCAGGGTGCAGGGATACGGGACTCGGAGGAGGGGCAGGACAAAAATAAAAACAGCGTTAACATCAACAAATTCTGGCTCTCGTCTGCATGCGGTTCGGACTTCTACATGGCACCGGAGGTCTGGGAGGGGCACTACACAGCCAAAGCGGACATTTTTGCTCTGGGAATTATCATCTGGGCCATGATCGAAAGGATCACGTTCATTGATGCAGAGTCGAAACGAGAACTGCTTGGAACGTACGTGCGACAGGGTTCCGATATTGTGCCTGTTGGGGAGGCGCTTCTGGAGAACCCCAAAATGGTGCTGAGCATTCCCCAGCGCAGGCGCTCACATATGTCGGAAGCGCTCCGGAAACTTTTGCAGGACATGCTGGCGGTCAATCCTCAGGACCGACCAGATGCGTTGGAGCTGCACAGTAGGATGGGACAGGTCACCTGTGCGGCGTGAACTTTGACCTCTCACCGACACACAAACACACACAGGTACGTTTTTGCCATTGGCGCTTCTGTATACCTACAGACAAGGCTGTTGGGTTTTCATTTTGTGAGTTTATTTTGTTGCATTGTTTTGGGGACCTTGCTTTGCTAAACTAACCAATGGTTTATGTTTACATTTGGTAGATGGTTTAACCCAAATTGGTGAGTGTTTGAGGATTGGAGGTATTGATGAGAAATTAATTTTTCTGATTTGTCAATGCTGTGTTTTGAATCTAAGTGAAACCATGCGCCATTCTGATGTCATAACCACAACACCAGCATCAACACGAGTTGATTGTATTTCTGGAAGGTGTGTCAGTGTTACACAATGTCTTCATTGTCTTAGAAATTCTTACAGGAATAAAGGAAGTTCTGTTGAGTTGTACGTATCTCAGCATATTGAGAATTCAATACTGCTTGTTGTATTTGGGGAATTGTTATCTGTATCACTTATTAGTAGAAGAGATTCACCACGATCATAAACATTCCATATTCCGATTCATACAGAGGGAATAAACCTTATAGGTTATTTAAATGAGGTGCTAAATCTGTGGGGTTAAGATATGACTGAATTAATGATATGACCTCTTGCTGGGATGTTCTGCCTGCATGATATAAAGAGCCTCTGTTTTTTTTAAGTGCATGCTGGGATAGCTGTTATACAACCGCACCCATTCGCCAACACCCCACCTCTAATAACACTCTTCATCACTCGCTCGCTGGCTCTCTCTCTCTCTCGTTCTCTCTATTTTCCATGCACTTTGCCCTGGGGGACATTTCTCCTCAGACAGACCAGGTGACTGAGTTGCTCCTAGTCCAAAAGTGGAAATATGTTTTGACATGCCACACAAAACTGACAGTTCCTTGCAGAGACCAGAATTAAGTATTTAATCTTTCACCTCATTACTAGAAATACACACTCACACTAGAAATGACAACTTGTTTGTGTTTAAAGATTCCAGTTGGATTGGTTCTACATGGCGTCATAGCAGTCCACTAGAAGATGCGTTTTGATGGTTGTGTTTTAAAGTTGAATATTTGTGTAGCCTGAATGTATATAACTGGGGGGGTGGGGGGGTAATCAGTTTAGATGGGGTGCAGTTCTTCAGCATTATAAAGACATTACAGCTGTCTGCTGCTCCAGTCTTTTGTTCACCATCCCCCCGTTCTTTCTCCTAGCGTCGCTCAGACAGAAAAAGAAACCGCGAGGAGACTCTTGGATAATTTGCTCCTAGACAGCGTTGTATGTGCGAGAGGGTGGGTGTGCGCCTGAAACAGCGCATGTTTGTTAGTCAGAGTGACTGCAGCAGGATGTTTAGTAGCTATTCCTGACTCAGCGCATAGTTAGAGCTACAATATAAAGGGGGGGGCTGAGGTGTACTGTATGCAGTTAAGAGGCTTAAAGATCAAGCTGCAGGTTTTGAATGGCTGACTTATGTACAATATAATGCATGCAGTATTCTGATTGCACATGCTTTCTGAATGGTCTAAATCTGGTTACTCGATCAGCAGTCTGATGGGATTCTGACCCATTTAGGAGTCGGACATTATGCAACACCCCGCCAGCCATTATGACATCACCGCTCTGCACGCTTTTATCCCTGTGACTCAAAATGCAGGAGATTACATCCAGCTCCTCTTTTCTTTTTGTGTTTTCATTATAATTGTCTGTCTTTCACTATTCTGTGAATATGTGGAATGTAATATATTTCCTTTCTGTTTTTTTAGGCTTTCCCTGTCAACACAATAGAACGGAAGGGACCGCAGCGCTTGGAAAACTGTGAACCTTCCATCGTTTAATGTGAAGAGTACAAAGTACTTAACTTTAACACCAACATCAATGGATTTTTCAACAGACCATTGCTTTTCTGTTTACAGTAGCGATTTAAATAAAGTCAATCACCTAATGTATATTTTCAGCTAGCTCGGAACTGTTCAGCTGGACTCAGTCATCAATGACATCACACAAAGTGTTGTGAGAAATCAAGCTAAAACAATCAAGCTAAAACAAGTCTTAAAACTTTTTCTCCATGAAGATTTTTATATTGAACGTGCTTTGAAACATATTTTGCCGTAAAACACAAAAAAGATTTTTTTGTTGTTTTAAAAAATTCAGTTTTAGTAAAATTACATTTTATCTTTTGGTAAACATTCGTTGTATTCGAATGTTACACTTTGTTGTAACGTTGTATTCATTTCTGCAGTCTGCTGAACATTTAGATACATAAAAAAAAAGAAAAACACTATTTATGCAAAAGACACAAGATACTTGACTACATGTGCATACATGCACGCTCATCACATGCTACAGATAGTCATTATTATTGTCACTGTGTCGTGTCATCTCGAATACTCATGGTCATACACTTGGGTCCAATCAATTGATCTTACTTGAGTAAAAAAAAAAAAACGCAGAACTTGAACATCTTTATCCCACTGCGATTAAAATTCTGAGTTATTAGTTAAGCATTTTAAGTCTGATTTTAATATAAATGCTCATGTTTTGATATTGCAGAAGCCCAGTATAGATTGTTTTCATGAATGCAGATTGAACCTGATGCCTTCAGGTGTAATTGTGTTACTGAGATTTGACTTGTTTTTTCTGACTACAGACTACAGCTTTATCTTTGTAATATGCAGTACATTTTTCAAGCTTTTGAATAGTGGAACACGTGTTGCGTGCAGTTTGAAGCTTTAGGTACCAGTTTTACCGTGTGAGATTATTTCATGCCCAGAAAGATTGATTAGTTGAGTCTATTGCCCTGTTTAAGGTCAGATATTACAAAGCCACTGGCCTCTGTGAACTAGCAGTGTAAAAATACCTTTCACACAGACACCC
>JAZGTJ010001214.1:30037-52016 GCA_036877575.1 Botia almorhae | reverse complement strand
CACACACACTTATGAAATTTAATGGGTTTTATTTTGGAGTTGGTTGTGATTAAGATGTGTTTTCAAGATAAGTATGAGTAAAGGATCCAGAAGTATTTTTTCTTTTATATTATAAGTGATTTTTTTTTCCTTTTTTACTAATGCATTTCCAATATGAAACAATGGGGTTTGTGGTGTTGTTTTTTTATTGATTTATTGTAACAATTCAATGCTCATCTTTTTACTTGATACTCAAAACAGAGTTTGTATTTCTCCTCACAAACAGGATGGAAACTCTGTAGCGCTACATTTTGTTTTTCCTTTCCATACATATCCTGACCTAAACTAACATTCATAGAGAAACTGGTGTGTTTGATTGTTTCTGAGTGATTTTGCCTGAGAGTTTGTGTGTGCTAGTTCTACCTCAGCACTCTTGTGTTTTAGTAACTAATTCACTAAATTATCTAGCGGTGCTTTTTTGAAAGAGATACACAATGTTCTTCAGAGGATTTTATTTATTATATATATTGTTTTGTTTTCAAATAATAAATCTGGAGTTTCAAACTATTTGACGAGTATTTTAATTTTTTATTTCCTTTCTTTTGGTTATTACTCGCTGTCTGCTGTAAAAGAATCTTTGAGATTTGAGGTAAATTATTTTTTAATAGATTCACCCTCATATTCTAGATGTTTTGAGTTGGAATATTCTGGACTGTATTGTTTCTCACTCTGATTGTTTGATGGCGTTATCCGTCTGTCAGGAAAAGTTTGTTTTCATAACGACTTTCGTTCATTGTGTCTGTATTTTTCTTTGGGTCACATCTGTTTTTTTCTTTTTCTTGAAAGGCATTTTACATGATTGTATTTGCTCCTCATAAAAGATACAGTGTGTTTACACATTTATTCTCGGACCTGAAAACTAAAATTGGTGAATGTTCTGACATTTAGAATTTTGTTTTTCTACATCTTCAGGTTAAACGTTTTGGAGAGCTTAATTTCTTCACAGCAGTCAGAAGAAACACAGTATTAGACTGCACTTGCACTGAGTATTTCTCTCTTTAAGACTGAGCTCACTTCCTGTTTTAACGGCTTGAACCCATGTTTTCATGTTTTTTTTGTAGTCTCGTGGTTCAGTTTTGACAGTACAACACGTCTATGCAACCTCTTCTTTCCTGACTCTGTGTGATGCTGCTCTGCTAAACAAGCCTCTCAGTTTTTCTGCTTTTTGCTCATGATACGACAGCTTTTGTGGAGCATTTTGTGATTTTTGCTTGTGAAAATTGAACAACGTTTGAATGGAGTTTCATTTGTGCTAATCACGCTAGAACTGTGGGAAGCTTCACTGAATTGGTGTCAGAACCCCGTTTTGTTTCAATAAACCATGTAAATGTGTAACGGCTGTGTTTCTAATGTTTTCAGGGATATTTGATGCCAATTTACATAAAACTTGTGAACTTTTTGCAAAGATATTTACATTTGAACAAAGTCAAGACACTGTGTATCGTCTGCCCATCTAGTGGTGCCAAATGGCAAAAACAATCATTTAACATTGTAGGTAGTCTTGCCCCAAACTCATATTATTAGATGCTGTGGATGTCTCTTAAGCTGGGCTGGGATACGGTATTCTCACATGTGAGTAAACACTTAACACTTCATTTTTAAAGCGTACTCATTAAATCAAAGTGTTTTGTTGTTGAATAACGGATATAGTGCAATATGTGTACCTGTTTAAACCTTAAGTCAACAGAAATCCTGAAGTTATCCTTTAGTACAGAGTCGGAACTTTAGTTTAATTACCGCAGTCTGCTAAGCACTTGTTTGATTTTTGCTGTCTGCAACCACAAAAGGCATTTTATACTAATCAGTTCAGACAAGATAAATCCCCTCTTACAGCAGAGTGACCGTCCTTCATAGACTGTGTTGTCCATTGTATCAGGCAGTCATGTGTAAGGGCACATTTTGTTCTCGCACTGTAGTACACAAGCACCTACCTGTGTTCAAAGACCAACAATATAACTGCTGTTTGAGGGCTTAACCAGTCAAATTTCAAAATGAAACTTCAAAATAAAACTAAAGTTTAAAATATTGCCCACAGGCAAACAGGTCTAATTGCTGCATACTTTAGACATGGAATGGGGTGATAGACAGAAACACTCTTGAAAAGCACAAGGAGACACTGGGGGTTGGGTAATGTTCAGTCTATGGCAGTGGTATGTACTGGGGGAGGGTCTCGGTTTGTGTTAGTAGGATGGAAATGTGTGTGGGGGAGTCTTTGTACTCAATGACCCTGAGGATAGAGGAAAAACTGTTTTACAATGGAGGTCATTACATAACCGTATGCGTGTGTATTAGGGAGTGATGGTTTGGGGGTTGCCAATACACACATAAATACAATAAATAAGCCTATAAAGTAAGCCTTCCCAATTTCTGAATATCATTTCAAACAGATGTATAGCAATGTCATACTGTTACACCTTCCAGTGTTACACCTTTCAAAAGTGTAACATCTGGTTACACTGTTGAATGGGTACCATTGTTTCATAATTTTACAGATTTTACGTCTGAACGCTTTGTATCAGATAATGTTTGCAGTCCTTCAAAATATCAGTATATAATGACTCAAGTACAAGTTATATGTCTCATTTGATAACATAAGACTTTAACTCCATCTCCTGATAATTTTGAATTGTTGAATGGAGATTAGCTCAGGCTCAGTTCAGGTGCTGACATGCATCACAACTGTAAATATTTCTGGAAGCCTGCAGTGTGTTTAAGTCACTCTAAATGGAGTGTCAGAGAGTAGAATCAGTAGGATAAATGTTAGGTCATTAACTTTGGGATGGGTTGACTTAAAATTTAAATTTTTTGATCAATTCACAAGCTGTTTCCCAATAACCGTATTGATTATAGTATAATTTTCTGTTTAACTTTTATAAGTTAGACAATGTTGGCAGAAAAAATGTGACTTATGTAACATCCAATAAAAAAAGCAACACAAAAATAAAAAATAAATTGGACAAACACTGCCACCTCGTGGTGATTTTGAAGCAGTGCTATATGCTGAATTGTCAACGGTAGGTCAGATGATCCTTTTTTTAATATCAGTCAATGTAAGGTAATAGTGAAGGTAGGGTAAACACTCACGGAGCCGCCATGCTGTGTCATATCAAATAAAGATAAGGTCTGGGTTATTTAAATTAAGGGAGGAAAGCTTGACACAGAGTTTGTTATTAGCATAGCAGAGCAAACAGAAAACAAGAAACAAGTTCTCGGGCTTTTTGTGAATTACAGCTGAAATAAACACTGTCAGCCGAGCGTTGCAGGGCTGTCAGTCTCAGAGGCGTATTTTTGTAACAGCGAACGTTCACAGAACGTTGGTTAGTTATCAGAAAGCGTTCTTGCAGTAACGTAAGTAGAATTGTTTTGCCGTTATATATGATATATAGCAAAAACGTTATTTTTAAGTAATCAGTGTAACGTTTTTATAAAATTGTAAGCATTTTAATATTCTATTTAACAACTTTTTTAAAATAACGTATATAATTACTTATTTAACTTTAATTCTTCTTGTAACTTTTCCATCTTTTATTCATTTGTTTGTTTGTTCTGTTTACCTTCTTACTATATTTGTAATTCTTTAAAAAAACCTATATGTAACTGTTTAAAAGAAACGGAAAAACATAAAAGCAACCATCGTCGTGTCCTGACAGCCTTTGTCTCGTGTAGGTCAAACGAGCGTTAAAGCCACAGGAACAGCAGCGTAACTGCGCCACTAGTTAACTAGTTTTCTGATGATGCCGTCACATGTCGATCCATCAGCTGAAATCCAAACGCGTTTGGGCAAGACGAGGAATGTTGCTCGATCACTCAGTTAACCGCTGTGACGTTAAACCCCGTGTCTATAAAACTGATACGCGAACGTCAACCATATTCACACTTTATTCGAGTGGATATTAATGTAAGTGTGCCACGCTTCGCTCTTACACCCTCTGACTGTTCACTCCGCCCAGGAACCAGTTTATAGAAGGAAGCGCTGATCAAGACATTAGAGAGAAGACGCGCTGCTGTGCCAGCTGATCAAAACTGAAGATGGCAGAGGGAAAACTGGGTGCCAACATTGGGGGTAACATCGGCGCAGGGGCTGGCATCCTGGCCAAACGCTTTCAGAAATCAATGAACCGCGCTCAGGAGAAGGTAGGTGGGGCATTTAAGTTAATCTGAATTCTCAAGTCGTGCTTCACTACGTTTTTGTGTGTGCATACTGATGCTTCCCCGTATTTAAAATCTTAAAGAATAAAAGCTATAAGTTCACGCAGTATTTGCTGTAGTTTTGTCAGCCTGCCTTGAGTTGAGTGGAGCTGTTTTTAATGCAGTTATGAAAACACACACAGCCACTTCCTGCCCCCAACAACTTCCTCCCTTAGGCTCTATCCTCTCATCTTTGCTAGATTTTATTTTGCAGTGTGCTAGCATTTGTATAACTTACAAACTGTCCCCGGGTGTTCTTTATTTTTGAGAATTTAGTGCTTGCTACATGTAGTTCCCACAAGAACTTTTGACCTTCCTCATCATGAGGAATTGCTGCAAGGTTTCAGATATACAGTAAATGTGAAAAGTGCAGTGACCGATCTGGTTGTCTGTCTAAAGTCACTGCTGGTGGTGTTTGTCTCAGGTCCTGCAGAAGTTAGGGAAAACCATGGAGACGAAGGATGAACAGTTTGAGGAGTGCTCAGCCAGCCTGAGCAAACAGCAGGTACTTGTCACAGTGTCATTAAAGAGGACAATTAACACACTTGTACATTTACAACGAGTCACAAACGAATCACAAAAGGCTCTGCATGAGAGATCTGAGTAATATTTGGACACAGTTGTTTTTTAAAGGGATTGTTTTGGGTGACTTGTATTGTATGAACACTGATAAAATCATTATTGAACTTTATCGCAGGAAACTCCACCTTAAGAAAATGTTTAAATGTGACTCAGACTCAGCTCTCTGCCTGTGTCTCTCTCTCTCTCTCTCTCTCTCTGTTTGTCTGTCTCTGTATGTCTCTCTCCCACTGTCTCTCCTTTTCTGTCCCAGGGATGCCCAACTATAATCTTAAGCCGACCCCCTAATAAAAATGTTTGATTTTATTAATAACACCATGCAGTCATGTTTTTTTAATAACACAAAGATTATTGACCTAAATTGACACATTCAATATGTTAACGCATTCTGTCAGTTATCTTACTTTTACATGTATACTTTTGCCATGTTCTGTTTGTCACCACTGTATTGTTAGGCGGGGAGAGATTTATATTTGTTTAAATCAACCAGATGATTAACAATCCAAATTTATTATGTTTAAAATTCAAACTTTTAATAAATATATAAAATATTTAAGAAGTTTCTGCTTGCTACCCCTTACCCTTAACAACTACATGTTTTCTATTTTAAAACATCTATACTGGTAATTTTCCATTTCCCATATGACTATTAAAGCATTAAAATGGAAAACGGTAGTTTTGATAAACATTTTGCCCTCAGACAATGTATGATTATGTTCTTTCTCTTACTAGGCAGATGGAATCAGACTCTATAAGGATGTGAAGGCTTACTACAATGCAGTTAAAGGTACTCGATACGAGCGGCCATGTTATGCTGAAATACACATCAATCTACTGACTGAACGTTTTAAATCAATGAAAGAATTTAAATACGGCTGTATTGTCACGTCGAAGGATCAGTTTATCCATTGTACTTGTATTAAATGTTAAGAAAACATATTATTTTTAACAAATATAAACTTTAGGGCAAAGGGCAGGTTCTCGGATATCAAGAGGACATTTAGACGTTTTTTTGTACTTGGTGAAAGTGAGTTGTTACGATTGTGAGGTGAAATGACACCGTTAGTCGTAGTTGAGTTTCTAATTTAGCTTTAGAGGAACCGAATGTTTGTTAGTAATGGAACTGAAAACGCTTATTGTGTAAATGTTTACAAGAATAGTCACCTTCCCTCTTACGGGTGGGTGTACTGTCCAGATGCAGCTCTGCAGAGGTTTATGAAATATGAAGAGTAGACTGAGTTTGAGAAGCATGTGAGATGCTCGGGCTATGTTCACAGTTTTGACTGAAACAAAAGTCACCAGCCGTCTGTTTTAATTGTAGTAAACATTTAAAAAGGAATAAATAATGTTGTGCTCGTCATGTACGTTTTGTCTCTCAGTTTGACTGTCTTGAATAATTAACACTTCTAACAATCTAGATTTTGGTTTCTCCGTATCCTGATTCAGCAGTATGTGTTTCGGTGCTTGTGGCTACCTTAAAACCCACAGAATATTTCATGCTTAGGGATTTTTGCTTACGGGAAGTTTGCATCATTTATTCCTAATACAGTCATACCTCTGTTACCTGTAACGACTTGTTCGAAAGTAAATGTAGACTTTTTAGGACATGTGCCAAATTGCATATTGATTTCAGAAGAATACACAGTCACCATGATGTATTGTTTTACACTCCACTTTTCAGCGATGCATGAGTCATCCAAGCGCCTATCTCAGACGCTTAAAGATATATATGAACCAGACTGGCACGGCGTAGAACATTTGACTGGCATTATGGAGGTAAAAGGGGTTTTTATATGGGAGATGTCATAGTTAAAATTTCCCCACTTCCCGTGTTCAACATCTCTCTGGGTTTGTATTGCAGAGCGAGGATCTTCTCTGGAATGATTATGAGGAGAAGCTGAGTGATCAAGTTGTTCGGACAATGGAGAATTACACCGGGCAGTTCCAGGAAGTCAAAGTTTGTACTTCAGAGCACAAACATGCATCACCAAATTCTCAAATTACATACCAAAACATTTACAAACAGGAAATGAACAAGCTTACCTATACTTGATGGCAGTTATTTATTATATAACCAATTCTAAAATGTACTGTAGTTTTGTCATCCTATGATATCCCATGGAAGATTTTAAAAAGGCCCAGCTAACAGGAAATGTTCTCAGAATATTGGCAGTTGTTCTGTAAAGGTTCTTTCAAAGTTATCAAAAAGTTTTTGCTGTTATGTATAATATACATTAAAAACAACATTCCTAAGTTGTTAGTGGAATGTTTTAAAAAATGTTACAGAATTCAAACATGTTTGAATAATGTTCTTATAACCAAGCAATAATGTTAATACAATGTCCAGAAAACTCGACATTCCGGAACTTTTAAAATACCATTTTTGTTATTTAATGGAAACATTAGGGAAATGTTCTTACAACCTAAAATTGTTAGCGCTGAGTTTAGTTTCAATGAAATGCTTTGTTGAAAATGTATATGTGGAAACAGGTCTGTGAAACTCTGTTCCTTTGGAAAGCGTCTCAGTATTTGTTGCTCTTGCAGGAAAGAGTGGCTAAACGAGGAAGGAAGCTGGTGGATTACGATTCAACTCGTCATCACCTGGAAGCTCTACAGAACTCCAAGAAGAAAGATGAGGCCAAAGTTGCCAAGGTGAGCTAACAGAAATATCGCAAGTTCGTACTACACAGTTGTAGTTTCACAAATTACAACAGCCATTGGTGCTGATCTTCTCTCAGGCTGAGGAGGAGTTCAATAAAGCCCAGGAGGTGTTTGAGGAAATTAACAAGGAGCTGAGGGAGGAGCTGCCTGTTCTCTATCAAAGGTTTGTACAACATTGAGATCAATTAAGTTAAGTTTAAAAGTCCTAACTTAAAATGTACTTAGAATATTAATTTAAAAACGTACGGCGATACTGTGGTACTGCTGAATGATTTCCAAGCAGTGTTACCAAAAAACATCTTAAAAACATGGAGTTATCAGCTGTCAGAAAAGCAATGTACATTTTGAATATGGTGATTGCTGATAATAACATAACACTCTTCCCGCTTTCAGCCGTATAAGCTGTTACGTCACATTGTTTCAAAACATCTCAAACCTACGGGATGTCTTCTACAAGGAAATGAGTGTGGTAAGATTTACAGTCTGTGAGTTATTTGGCCTTACATATACAATATTGTACAATGTTTCTCCTACATTCAAAAATGTGTTCAGCACATACAAAATCAATAAATAAGCAAACAATGAAGCACTCTAGAGAACGTCTTTGATGTTCAATCTTGGGTTTGAACTGCAAAGATTGTATGTAATTTACAAACCTCTATAACTCACCACAGATCTATTATAAATCTTGATTCTGGGTTTCATTACTGCATTTGTCTCTGTAAGTGACACTAGCAAAAATATATTGAGTGGATAAGAGCTGAATGTAGCTGACTGACGGGATTTTGTTTTGTGTTTCAGCTGAATCATGACATTTATGATGTGATGAAGAAGCTTGAGAATCAGCACTCCACCAAACCCTTCATCATCAAAGGCCTCAACAGGTAAAATCTGCGTTTACAAATGTTTATAATTCTGCAGATGTACAGTGGTTTCAAAATGTATGAATTTTTAAGCCACACTTGTTTGAATATCACTGCATCAAAGGTACATTTTGGGGGCTTAAAATTTTAAGCGCTGGTACTTCAATATTTCACAAAAAGTGAAAATATAGAATAGAACATTTATTAAAATATAAAGCAATAGATTAGAAGGAAAAATGCTTGGACACTTTGTAAAATATAATGGAACTTTATAATATATAATATAATGTTCACCTATGTGGTGAACTACACCTGTGGTTACACTGCTATGTCACCTGTGTGTACTTCATACAGACCACGTGCATCCACCAAAAATAGGGGATTAAGTGGCCGGACACTTTTTGGGGTCACTATTTATATCAGTTTTATAAAACCAGGTAGACATTCCTTTAATGTGCTTTGTTTTTCTTCTTGTGTCTAGCTCAAAATCTAAGAAGAGAAAATCTGTTACTATCTCCGCTCCTATTCCGTGTAACACTGCCTTCCCTTCTGATCATCCGGGCATAAGCAAGCTGAGCATGCCCGACACCCTAACACACATGCACACTTGTTCAGACACTCCTTCTAGGAGCACAACATCTGATATATCGGACTCTGAGTCTAACTCCTTTGACAGTGAGCCCAACACACCCAAAAGGATGTCATTGTGCTCGGAGGGTGAAGAGGTAAAATCTGAGGCTGTCGCTGATAGCATGTCCAAAACGTCCACTGACGACGAGGTGCATGCGAACGGGCAGGAACATTCCATTCAAAGTTCGGTTTCTAGCGAGCAAGGTGAAGATGACAGTAAATCTGCAGGATCTTCTGAAGATCCAAGTGTGTCAGAAGACACCCAACATGCATCTACAGGTGGAGACAGTGAGTCTAAGCTTTTATCAGGAGATAAAGACAAACCTTCTCCTGTTCCTGTTCCTCGTCGATCCAGCACCTCCAAACAGGATCAGAATACTGGAGGCAGCAAGTTAGAAGGTAAACAGGAAGTGATGAAAGAGCAAAAGGCCGAGTACGAAAACCCTCCCGGCTTCCTCTACAAGGTACAGTATCACCTGCTAAAGAATCACTGTCATGTAGACATTCATTTGTAGTTATATATGAATTTCCTTTTCTTCAGGCTGTAGCTCTTGAGAGTCAAGACTCAGATGAAGGTGTTCTGCTGCTGTTTGAAAAGGGAGATGTGATTCTTACATTTGTTGACGAGGAAGACAAGGTGGGAAATGGTGTTTAGAAATGCAAACAATTGCAAACAAATATAAATTAACATTATAACACAGATAAGAATTTTTAGCATTAGAATTAGTAGGGTAGACAATATCCGAAAGCCTAGCAATAGCAACTTAGCTTGAAAGCATAAACCCCGCCCTTCATTCAGAGCAATCTCCAAAGCCACACCTCCTGCAATAGTGTTCAGGAGGAATGCAGATAGTTTGACTAGTTTGACAGGAAAGTAGGACATCCTATCGTAGTATTCGGACCGAATGCAATGATTGGATGAACATTTTATGGACCTGCACCTTCCACAGATGACATAAAAGCAAATTTATTTCTACCACTCGGTGATTGCTATCAGGATGTAAAGAGACTTTCAGCCAAAAATATTTAAAATAACAAAATAACAAAAAAATATTTTAAAAAAGATTCCCTACCAGCCTCACTGATTATCTGTTTAATGAATTACTTTATGAATTGTTCATTATGATGAATTATACAGTAGTGAGAAATAAACATAAAATTACTGGGTACCTTGAAACTCAATGACTCCTGAGATTGTAAAGTGCTCATGAACATTCTTGTGTTGCAGCCGGAGGGCACCGTGTGGGGTGTGAGAGAACAGGATTGGATCCAGTACAAAGATCTTACGCTTCTGTCTGGCATTGTACAGGAGACCATGATTGAGCAGATCACTTCAGACTAAAACATCATGAGGACAAACAGGATGGCATCATATGTACCAGAGGTCCCTAAACTGCCTGTGTGTGTGCCCAGGATGTTGTAATGATACTCAGTCTGCCCTTTGTTCTAGACATACGACAGGCTCTGACTTTTTTAGTATACAGTGTACTTACAACTTCCTGTTGCCTCAGGGCTGCAGACAGCCAAACACTTAGATTTATCACTTTGCTTTATTGTCTTTTTGTCTTTTATAGATCCTGATATTAATCACTGCATTTTTTTGCATTGTGTAATATGTTGCAGTTGCTTCAGATCTCACCTGTATTCTTACTGTATCTCCTGCATGAATGTAGCCATTTTTGTATCAGAAAACAAAATTTTTTTAACATTTAAACATTTTCTAATGAATAAGTATTAATGCGTTTTCTGGTGTTTTGACGAACTGATTTGTGTGTGATACAACGGTCCTGTCTCAATGCATGTATTAACAGTATAATGCTGTGTTTGTTGTTTCAATTTACAGTGTTAAAAATGTATGCTAAGCAGGTGCTTACCAAGCACATTATATTGTTTACAGGACCAAAAATCGTCTATGTAAGTGGCCATTTCATGACTGTGAAAAATATTTTATGAATTGTATACGAACAAATTTGAAACAAAAATCCTGTTTTTCTACAATAAAGTTGACAGCTAAAAACAAATGACCACTGTGCTGAATGTTGTGTGGTGTATGTATAATAAACGTTATAGTACATGCAGTTACTGTTTATACACAACAATTATAAAAAAACAATCTAAGGTATGTATGACTTACAATTGATGTTTACAAGCCTGTATTACTACAGCTACAACTAAACCTCACACTGTCTGTGCGTAAAAATGAACAAAAATCGTAACAGCAAGTTTGTAATAATGATGTATTAATCTAAGCTTGATTCCACATACGTAAAGAACGGTACGTAAAGTAACCTGCAATTTTAGTTTTTAAACAGAGATGGCGACAGAGAGACAAAAGTTACGAATTGCAGCTTTTATACTTGAAAAGGTGGAACTGATCTTCTGGTGACTAGTGGAGTTTCATGCAAACTGTATTTTCTTCCACACCCATAGTGGTCGCTGTTCTTCGTTAAACGGATACATGATTTTACTTTCTGCTCTTGCGCTGATCCTCAGCGGAGAGCAACAAGAAAAAAAGGAGATATGGAGGTGTAAATGACAGTAAATGTGTATTGATCGTCTTGTCGTTCAGAAGATATCGGTGAATGACATTCATTATTAGTGCTGTGCACTGCAGCTGGACCAGCGCTGTCTCCAGGTCAGAGCAACCGAGGTTCCATAACAACTATTTTTAGTAACGGATTTCTTGTTTGTTGTTGTGTTACTGGATTTTCCAGTAATACTTTTTCTTATTCATTTAGGTGTATATCTGACGGCCAGTGATGGCGATCAATAGGACCTATGTACGCGTGGGATACGCGTGTGTTGGGGTATTGATGGGATTTTCGGCTTTTCTGGTGTGGAACGTCGCCTATAAACAGCCGTGGACAGCAGCGATGGGTGGATTATCAGGTACAGTCTTCGCATGTTGTTCATATTCGTGTGAGTTACCTACCTAGACGGCATTTTTATACATCATAGAGAACTTAACTATGATGTTTAACATGCCATCTAGGTGGGTCGCTCACTTGGATTTACGACAAAGCTTTTCACTGTCTTTTTTTGTTATCACTTTATTATTATTATTATTATACTTGTTGCGCGTGTTTTGCTGTACGTTTTTATGAAAATCAGTTTGCTCTTACACAAAACACACTAAATACTTATCAAGAAACCTTTAGGTGGTTTTTTTATTAATCTAATCTCCAAAATAAATGTTTGCAGCTACTTGGACTTTCTGTCTTGCCCCAAGCCTGTAGTTTTCGTCAAACGTTTCTTCTCAATGTACTTTGGTCTGTCTTAATGCTCCGCAGACTCAATAACCTTCTTAGCGTCTATGTGTTGTGTAACAAGACCACTACTGACTCACGAGCTCGGGGCATCTGTACGTTTTACACTGTGTTCAGAGACCTTTGTCCTTCGAATGAGCAGTGGTGAATGATTTTGCTGAGTTTGACTCTGTTTAGGGTTAAGTAACTATGAACTTTTCAAAACTAGGATTTAAGGTTTAAACTTTGTATAAATGTACAAGAGAAATATGTCAGGTGCTGTAACTAGTCAGCATCTCTTTGAAGTTCCTAACTATTTGAACCCTTAACTAATTTTGAGTTTATCTAAATGGTTCCAAATATTAACAACAATTAAGTTTTGAATCTAACTGGAGGAAATATTTAATGTAGTCCCTCAAAATGAGGCCATAGGAGAAATTAGAGAATAATTAGTATTATTTATATTAAGTTTATAAGTTCATTTATGAAAGCAAAAGCTCTGGTGACTATTTTCTCCACTGCGTACACCACTGTAGTTTAAAATGGAAACACAGTAGCTTTGGTATAGAGGCATTTCTGCATCAAACAAAGCTCTTCTGTAAATCTAAGAGCACATGCAGAACTGAGAGAAAACAGCACTGTCAACAATCAGACAAGGAAAAGTTTACGTGTATGTGAGAATGACAAAGCAAAAAAGACTGCAGAGTCATAGAGATTTAAGCCCAGATGTGTTGCACATATAAACGACATCTACAAAACTACATAAGCTAAAGTTGATGCCCCTCAAATGTTGTTTGTGTGTGTGTTTTTACAGGCGTTTTGGCGCTGTGGGCTTTGGTCACACACATAATGTATCTGCAGGACTATTGGAGAACGTGGTTGAAAGGACTGAAGTTCTTCCTGTTGGTAGGCGTCGTCTTCTCGGTGGTGTCAATCATAGCATTCATCTGCTTCCTCTGCGTTGGCATCTCCCACAAAGAATGTGAGTACAGACGATCTATTCTGAATATGAGTGGCTAGAGGTCTTTGTTTGGAGAATGTGAAAATAATGTGTGTGTTTGTGTGTGTGTGTGTTTAATGTGTGTGTGTTTGTGTGTGTGTTTAATGTGTGTGTGTTTAATGTGTGTGTGTTTAATGTGTGTGTGTTTAATGTGTGTGTGTTTAATGTGTGTTTAATGTGTGTTTAATGTGAGTGTTTAATGTGTGTGTTTAATGTGTGTGTGTGTTTACAGCCCTCACAGATCCTGCCAGTCTGTTCCTGTCATGTGTGTGGAGCTTTATGAGTTTGAAGTGGGCGTTCCTGCTTGCGCTCTATTCTCATCGATATCGCAAAGAGTTTGCTGACATCTCCATCCTCAGTGACTTTTAAATACACCTGCAATTACACACTCAGCCCGCCGCCAAGCAACCATACGAACCTAAAACTTATTGGCTGTCAAAATTTTAAATAGATCAGGACCACTTACTGGGAGAATCGGAAAAGCTTTAGTTTATGTAGTCTTTAAAAATTGACATTAGTGTATCATTTCCCTCACCCTATCCTTGTCTGTGAAAATTTCAGGCAGTTTATATATTTGAATAGCAGTGCATTGTGGGTAATGAATTTTAACAATAGTTTACAGTCAGAAACTCATTTTTGATTCTAATGATATCATCAGTGTTTTATACGTTGAATATTATTCTTTTTGCAAGCCTGTGATCAAATTCATTATTTCTGAGCCTTTTCACCAGTGTGTACACACTTGTCCGAGTGTGTTTATATTTAGCCTTTCTGAATGAGGTATTAAGAGGAATCTTCTGTCTTTCTCTTCGCTGCTGTTCTTATCTTGAATGTTTTCTTATGATCTTACTATGGCACACACATGAGTGGCAGATTTGTATCATGTCTCAGCTGGTAAGTGGCCACTAAGATGTCATTATATAGACCATTTTCTTGATGTTACTGTTAACAAGTTACATTTGTATGACAATTGTATGATGGCATTTAGAAAGGTGGCTGTTGATTTTTGTACAAGCACTTTATTGTGTGTAAACTGTTAGAATGACTCAAGGAATGGTTTATAAAATTAGACTGATGCGGGGAACATTATTTTGTGAGAGATTTGTTAATCTGGTTCATGTTTATTATGTTTTTATGACCCCAAAGCATTAAAATGGCATCAAACGATCAAAACCAAATGATTAGCATATTTTGTAGCATTTTTAACAGTTTGGGGATTTACATGATAAGTTTAGTGATTTCACAATGTACAATTGTTAACCTTTCAGTGATTTAATGTCATAATATTCTGATATATCTGGTAGTCGAATATCATTTGTCAATATTATAGTGTCACCTATGTCACACGGATGGTTATTATTTAGTATGGATTCACCAGAATAATACTGCATGCATTTGTCTTGTTATATTCTGTTAATCTTTCAATTCATAGTTACATGTAATAGAATGTGTTTTAGCCTTTGCCTAATGTTTTTTTTATGAAAACCATTGTATCATATTATTATGAACTCAATAAAATTATGTATGTATGACTGGGGAGTCCATTAATAAAATAACCTACTACAGAAGTCCAGTTTTATATGTGGGATATTTCAGAATTTGAAATTATTTCAAATTTTGTTTAAAAAAAGGGTCATTTTTAGGTCAAACTTTAATTCTGAAAACAGTATAAAAGCTATTTGAATTGTGACAAATTGAGAATGACAATAATAAAAAAATTAACAACAAAATCCTGCATGAAACATCATGTAACCATAGAAATACATAAAGAAAATACATATTCCATATCCATATATAGTCATTTGAGACCCATCAATAGTTTGAGCAGTTTAAAAAAAAATTTTTTTTTAAAGTGAGGGATGGAAAACATTAAAAACAT
Source organism: Botia almorhae (assembly GCA_036877575.1). Lineage (NCBI taxonomy): Eukaryota > Metazoa > Chordata > Actinopteri > Cypriniformes > Botiidae > Botia > Botia almorhae. The sequence goes on along the minus strand of JAZGTJ010001214.1, from coordinate 36,932 downwards.
TCACCGCTTACTGAAATAACCAGTAAAGACTCAGGATTTTCATTTCTATGTTTGAAATGGATATTCAATGTAACATGCTTGTAACAAAAGCTTTAGAAAATACATAATCAGGACCAAAGAACTTATTCTTTTAAAAACTGCTAGAACATTAACAGAACTATAACCCTTAACATTATTATACAGAATTCTGTGTCCCCTGACCAGCCGTGTGTAAAAATAAAGCATATATACGGACCTTAGTCATTATGTGTCATTTAATTTCTGAACGAAAACAAGGCATTCAAAAAGTTGTTAACTTTAAACTATTTAAAATGTCTTTCCACCGAATTCCAGTAGACACAAAAAACAGCTATAAATAAAAATAAGCTCCTGAGACAGTACAGCCCAATGAACAGATTGTACGACTATCTCTGTACAGCCTTGATGAAAAATTATGACTACCCTGACCATGAACTATTTTTAGCAGCTGCCTCTCAGTTAAATTGTTTTGCCTGCATATTAAGAGAGAAACCATTTCACTTATTGTTCCGCAAACCTTCACTTCCCGTCCGTTTTAATGTACAAGCTATGATTGCGAAATCCTGTCATTTTAGCAAAGAATGACTCAACATTTAACTCATTCAATACCGTGAAAGGTTCTCTTGTTGCTCAGTGAAGGTTAATATGAATTCTCAGGGAAAGATTATTATTTGGCTACAGTTTCTTGGAATCCCCCATCACAGTCATACAATGTGCTAATGAACATGAAGTCTGTTAATGAAGTCTTCCAGCTCAGTTCAGGAAAAACAGACCGGCTGCTACATTGAATCGGATTCATCATGCTCCATTGGCTCATTTAGGAAACTATAACACAAAAAGCATAAAGTCAATACATTGTTAAAAAACAAATAAAACAAGGCACTTAAAGTTGTCTTATCTATCTAATCTTATATAACAATATAAAAATATATAACTATATTTTTAAGAATTTACCTAGATGGAATTTGTCTATGTAAGTTATTCTCTCAGAAAAATGGACCCAACCTTTTCTGCAGTGGCTTACGCAATAGTTTGTCCGGTAAAATGCTATACAGAAAGTCCCCTCCACCAATTATCGGTAGCACTAGCAATAGCAAGAATAAAATCATGGTTTTCCCTGAGCTTTGATAATAGCTGAAGCATATTGGCTAATCAAAAATATAACCAACATGTCCTGCTCCTACTTCCTGTTTTATGAGGAAATTTGTCAACACAGGAAAGAACATTCTTCTATTTTTAGACGAAATCTCTTTCATACCTTCAATGAATTCTGTTTCTTGTATATTTCTAAAATGACCATTTTTATAATATCAACATATAAAAAGAACAAAACTAACTTCCATTGTTAGATTATATAAATTCTAGCAATTCGTTTTATAATGACCTCCCAATAATTACATACAGTAGGGGATGTTTGGTGGTCATCTGCCTTCTGCTTAGAACAGTCATGGTGAGGCCATCCAGAGCTAAAGCAGCATCGATGCCTGGTGAGTTTCTCCTTTCTGCTTGTACATACGACAGTGCCACAGTGCCTAACATAGACCCCACTGAACGCCAATACCGGCCTGAGACAGACAAAATCAGAAATGAAGACACACTAACTAAGTAGCACAATATGTAGCACAATAAGCCTAAAGATTGGACCAAACAGAAAAATTCTCACTCTGTACACGCAGTACTGTCTCCAAAGATCTAACTGCATTAGCACAGGGCGGTCTTAGCAATTCTTCCTCAGCTAAAGGTTCAGGCTGCAAAACCATGCAAACGCAGATATTCAGACAACAGTCGAGGTATTAAAAATCTGTACATGTGGACACAGACGCACCTCATATCCAAGAAGAGCAGCAACACAAGCCTGTGATGCATCACAGAGTGTTGTGAGGTCATAACCACCCTCCAAGACCATCACTACACGCCCATCAGCCAATTCCATTAACTTCCTGGTCAAAACCCCGAAACCTAAAATACACGTACATGTATTTTAGTTACATAGTCAGTGACACACATTAAAGCTGCAATCCGTACATTTTGTGGGTTAAAAACAACCAAAAATCGACAATTGAGCAAATACAAAGTAGAAAGTGGTCTATCATCTATAGTAAGTTTATAATAATGATTATAAACAATAATTTGAGCTATCAGGTCCGATTTCCCGGTAAATGTCAGTCTCTCATTATTTGACTTCGACATGTAATGAAAAGTACTTAAAGTAACCTGCAATGTTATGTTTCAGGCAGAGAACAGAACTTTTTTACAGAACTTTTGCCTCTCTATCGCCATCTCTGTTCAAAACAAGTTACTTGCAGAGCCACTTTTTTTGGATGACATGCTTAAATACTAAACAACTGCTGTAAGAACACGATACGAGCGCTACACCATTCCAGCCCCCACACATGTGATTTAGTAGGCGAACCTTCTTTCTGTTTACAAGATATTTCCCAACAGCTCAAATTATAAATCATTATTGTAAACTTACCATTGCAAACAAGGATCTGTCATGTACTTGCTCAATAAATGATTTTGGATTTTTTGTTTATTTTTAACCAAAAAAAGTCATGAATCGCTTTAAATATTTTTAATATATCAAATATTATACGATGTTATATTGTATATGATACAAGCACAGTCTGATTTTCTAATACGCACATTTAGCTGACACAAAGTATCCGCCCAGAGCGGATGAGTGACCTTGGGTAGCATCAAAACCAGCTGAAACCAGGACCACATCAGGTGAAAACTCATGAGCAATTGGCATAACAACTGTCCTGTGAGGACAAACAGAGACAGATACTGAGTGCATTTGTACAGTATACATAAATTCAGAACTGGAACAGAACAGGAAATTGCATGTGGTGCAAAAACGGTACATTCAGGAATGTGCATACCTGAATGCAGCTAAATATTCTGCATCTCTCATTGGAGGATCCAGCCCTCCAGACCACGCCACATTTACATTATAGCCTTCCCCTCTTTCCTCCCCCACCTGTAACACACACATCATAGAAGTAATGGTTTTTTTACTGTACAAACTGTATATTCTACCCCCCTACACTAACCCTTCCCTTAACCCTCACAGAAAACATCTTGCGATCTCACATTTTTAAAATAAGTTTTTCTGTATGATTTATAAGCTTGTTTCCCTGTGGGAATGAAAAAAATGTCCCAAGGTCAAAATATACTGGTATTACTATACGTGTGGGGACATTTGATCCCTATAATGTAGTGAATACTAAAACAATAAAAAAAATTTGTTCATCATATTTTCATAATATTGTTATAAATGAGGATGTTCCCAAAAGGAGGTTTTGCTCTGATGTGTCGGGTTTTATAGACTTTTGAGTCCCCCACACACGCACACACAGCTTAAACTTGCAGGCGCCACTAAAACTTCTGTCACTTCCATCTGTCAATTCATACTGTCAACTCAAATATCTACCACTCACAGACTTAATACTTCATAGAGTATTACAACTCACCATTCCGGGTTCTCCAGTACCAGGAAAGAAAGAACCATCGTCGAAGCGATGCAGAGATATATAAAGCACACTAGGATCGTTGCTGAAAATCTTCTCAGTTCCACTTCCATGGTGAATATCCTTACAAAGTTACAATGAGTGTTAAAAAACTAAGTTTTTGATTTCACTAATATTATTACACTGGTGTATATATAGCTTTTAGATATGTAGTTATCAGTAGATATGACTTACCCAATCCACTATGAGAATTTTTTTAATGTTTAATTTGTCCTGAAGTTGTTTAGCAGCAATTGCAACAGAGTTAAAGATACTGAAGCCACTGTAACAGAGAGAACGAGATAAATCAGTGTTTACTTATCTGTTACGCACTTGCTCACTAACTGACTTTCGATCATTTTTAAACAAAGTTACAAATTGCAGCTTTAATATCGTAATAAAATTGTCGTATACAACTCACTATGTCTGCGATTCAGATGCGTGGTGTCCTGGAGGTCTGACCACAGCAAACCCATTCTGAGGGAGAATCACAGACAGATTCTGAATTTATGACCTGCTCACTGCTTTGAGATCATATGAATTATGGACTGTTGGAATCTCACTCTCAGCTCTCCCTTAGCCACACGCAAAGCCAGCTCGATAACACTGCCCGCTGCCATTTTAAGTGCTGCTGCGCTGAAGGTGCTATTCCAAACTATATCACAGCCCCTCTGTCAATCAAAACATAAACAACCAATCAAATGACATTTACATTAAAAAAGACAGCAATGTGATATTTGATTGCAGCATTTTTTTTAATGAAATTTAATTCTGGATTAACACCATTGTCGGTCGGAACAACATTGCTGTCAAAAAATGTAGTTCTTACTTAAATTCTACCCCTAAACAAATCCTAAACAACATAGCCCTCAAACCAGGGGGAAAAGGCTAATAGGAATAATGCATGACACCTTAACCCAGCCCAAAGCCTAACTATAACATTAACCCTAAATCTAATCCTAATATCTGATTGGTTGATAGAATGTTGATAGATCACATCCATCAATTAAAAAAACCTCCACCAAGGTACTTTACTGGTACCGTTCACACTTACCCCCTTTCCTCCACATGGTTTCGTCCGAAACATCTCTTGATGTGTGACATTGGCGAGGTGTAGAAAAAGGCAGTTTTATAAATGAAGAAAAATAAGCATTATAATGAAATAAAATATTCAGACTCTGTGCACAAATATAATACAAACCATTGGTGTTGGGAAATTGTGTTTCAGAGACCTCGGTAAACTGATTAACATGTTCCTTTGAATGGACTGACTGTAGTTCCTCAAAAGTGGCCATCCTGCCCTCAACCAACTAAAGCAAAAACATAACAAAAGATTCTGTGTTGATGTATCTACGTCTAGATGTATTATCTGGAATTTAGACACAAATAAAAACTGGTTTACAATCTGTTCAATGGCTTGTACTGTTCTGAAAATCATTCAGGAAAAGCACTTCTGACATGACACAGGACAAACAGTAGATCAGTCACTAGTTGCCTTGATTTTAAACATGTACAATTAAACTTGGCATCTACCCTAAGTCCTATTTGCATCAGTCTTTACCTCACAGCGATATCTAAGGCCACAGTAATGCAATCTTGACCAGATGCTCTTAATTCTGCCAGCATGCTCAGGGTGGATGCTGTTATCTCCACAGTCACACTCATGTTTCAGCATCTGAGAGTCATACACCAAGCCTCCAGACACACACACACACACACACACACACACACACACACACACACACACAGAGACACAAACATAATTACTTTTACACTATATAAACTGTATATTCCCCTATCCCCTAGCCGTCACATTTATACATTTTGTGCTCTACCCACTGAGCTACAGCTTTCCTGTAGCTCAGTGGTTAGAGCATGGCGTTAACAATGCCAAGGTCATGGGTTCGATCCCAGGGATTGCACATACTCAGAAACAATGTATAGTTACATGCAATGTAAGTCGCTTTGGATAAAAGCGTCTGCCAAATGCATAAATGTAAATGTTTTCTTGTGACACCTCTCTACTCTTACCTGTGGTGTAGTTTAGTTTGATACAGTAGGACAGAGGTAAGCGGGTGGGCAAAGACATTCGAAGCTGCCTGTGCAACTTTCTGCTTGATTGGTCAATAAAATCTTCAGGTTGTTGTAATCCCAGTTGATTAGTGCAACTGTTACCAAATGGTGATTCAAACCAAATGTTTCCTCCATCATTTGGTCTCTCTTTGTAACTCTCTTCGTCCCTGCCCCTTAGTCTCTCATCCCCATTGCTCTCCTTATCATACTGCTCTCCTGGAGACATGGGCCACACGTTGAGACAATGTACCTTTCAAAAAGACAAGAAGTGTGAAAAAAAATCTCTCTGTTACAAGTATCTCAGTTTTACTGTTCTTTCCAATAGTGCAACTGATTGAGTGTGGTGTCAACAGCGCCAAGGTCTTGGGTTCGAAACACATGTACTGATAAAAATGTATATCCAATTGAATTATAATTTACCTTAGATTAAAGCACCTGCCAAATGTATAAATGTAAATGATGTGCTCAGGCCACATCGGAACAGATTAGCATTGACACTAAAAATGTGATGTGGTCACATGCATTTCAAATGTGGTTTGAGTCACTGCATTGAAAAAGATGTCGGGTCTCTTTCACACCTGCATTTAGTGCTGTACACTTCAGATCAAAATGAGGCCTGTGTGTATTTATTTCTCTCACCTTTTCAGGAACCGTGTGTTGCAGGATTGCTTCCTTTAGACGCTCATGATGCTGTTGATATAATGGGTGTGCAAATGAAAGAGTCTGTGGGTGTATGTGCGTGTGCTGGATGTAGCCTGGCGCTGACTTGGCTTTGACCAATGGCCTATGGGTCATCACTGGATGCATCACAGGAACTGACCAATAACGTACAAATATCACCCATACAACTTATTTTGTTAACACTGATTTATTATGCTCAAGATTCATGTTACCTGTAAGAACATGTGGAGGTGGAGCCCAACTCTGTGGCATGACATGCAAGACACTGATGTGCTGAGGATGTCCCGGTTGCTGATGAGATATACATATACACATTCATATATCTATATATCTATATATCTATATATATATATATATATATACATTCATAAACACACACACACATATATATATATGTATATGTATATATATATATATATGTAAGTGTGTGTGAGTGTATACATGTGTGTGTGTGTGTGTGTGTACACACATATATATAGTACTATATATATACACACACACACATATATATATATAAAAGATTATTTCTACCACTTTAGAAGATACTACTTTTTAAAGATACTACTTTCTACTAGCTCATTCATCTAACATTCTAGCACTACTGCTCATTT
>JAZGTJ010001214.1:0-29987 GCA_036877575.1 Botia almorhae | reverse complement strand
GTTACCTGTAAGAACATGTGGAGGTGGAGCCCAACTCTGTGGCATGACATGCAAGACACTGATGTGCTGAGGATGTCCCGGTTGCTGATGAGATATACATATATATATATATATATACACATTTATACACACACACATATATATGTATATATATATATAAGTGTGTGTGAGTGTATACATGTGTGTGTGTGTGTGTGTGTGTGTGTATGTATACACACATATATATAGTACTATATACACACACACACACATATGTATATATAAAAGATTATTTCTACCACTTTAGAAGATACTACTTTTTAAAGATACTACTTTCTACTAGCTCATTCATCTAACATTCTAGCACTACTGCTCATTTGCTCAATGTACAAATGTTTGTACATTGTTAGTCCTTGCTTTCATTAAAGCACACAAGATGCTCTTTCTCAAATCATAGTGGTATAACATGAGTAACATTTGCAACATTTCTCTTATTTAAACAATTAAGAACCCCAAAGAGTAACTGAAAAAGACAAACAACAGTTAAACAACAAACCTCCTGTGACAGTGGTGGGCCATAGTTCTGTATTTTAAGAGGGTTTATGGACTGTGTGTCTGCTGCTGCATTCTCCTTAGATACTAATGCAGAACTGGGTGCTCCGCCTACAAAAATACACACAAGCTGATGGTCATAATAATAAGCATAATAATTTTAATATATTCTATAAGCCTACAATGCTTTCAGGAGAACTCATTTATTTTTGTACAAAATAATTGGTTTATTGTACAATTTTGAGAAATTATCTGTCACTTTAGCATGTTTATGTGTAAGCTTTTATTTAAAGGTGTTTAAATCAAAGGTGAAATATATTAAATGATTTATTACAAACCCATGGTGTCAGGTGCTCTGACAGCAGGGGGCGCACTGGTCTTACGCTGCAGTGGGTTCTGTCGGCCAGTTAAACTCCTCTTAGGTCTCACTTTCAGAATTGGCTCTGAAACTTCTCTCACACACACACACACACAAAGCCACACACAAATTTAGGCTTAACATATAAACAGTCTGTAGGACTAAAGACAAACCAGTGTAGAGACAGTACAGAGACCAGAGCCAAACAAAACCCCCTGGATTTTCATATTCATTTCAAGCACTTTTCTGAATGTGTAAATGTAAACATGCATGCATGTCACCTGTTCTTCTTAATGGATTGTCCTCCCCAAAATAATAAGAATAAGGTCTGCTGGGTTCACACCCAAACTGATCCCGATTCTGATCCGGTTTCCTGAACAAACAAATAAACTAACATAAACTAATGTAAACGTACATCTTGCTACCAATTTCACAATTAGAATGCAACCATTGATTAATAAAATCAAAGTAACAGATCTGAAGACTAGTGAATATGTATACCAGCGTCTTTTGTTATTAATACAGCACCTCTAAAAAACAGGTGGGTCTTTTAGCTTATGTGAATAGCTTAGGTGATAGCAAAACGTTTTTAAAGGTAAAGTGAAACATAATTGTCTGTGAGAAGCCTTTCTTCTTCATAATATTTCATAATATGTATAATACACACATTATAAACAAATTTAAGGCTCTTTAACATGTTTTCTGTATTTGATTATTTGCAGTCAAGAACTGATGATTTAACTCATTTTCTTTTTTTAAGGGCCTGTGTTTGGGTGGTTTGCATATACAGATTAAGTAATCAATGATTAAAATAATTTTTCATTGCATCTAACCTGAGGGCAGTAGTCCGGTAAGGGACAGGAGGTGGAACTTGGTTTTGCCTTCTTAGAATAAACTGCTGGAGCTTTTGTCTCACCAAGGGACTGGCAGCAGCACCTGTCAATCACCACAATCAATAAATCAGATCACCCTGGACAAATTATGTTCTTACAAAGATAATAAGAATAAATTAGGAACACACAATGGCCCCAAAAATAATGCAAAAGTTCACCAAATATATTTTTTGTAACATGTTCAGTTGAGTTCAAAAATGCAAATTCTGTGGTCACCATGTTATTCAGAATCCTTAATGCTTTTAAATTAAGCAATAAAGTCTAGTCTGAGACTGTCAATTGCTCAGTTTTATGTTCTGCTGAGGAAAAGAAATCACACAGGTTTGGAACAACATGAGCTAACAATTTTAGGTTGTCAGAACATTTCCCCAATGTTTCCATTAACTAACAAAAATGCTAAAAATGTTATTTTGAAAGTGGTAGGAAAGTTCAAAATATCCATTTTTCGGATCGTTTTAATGTTATTGCTTGGTTACAAGAATGTTATTCAATTCGTTATTCAATAATTCTATAACGTTTTTAAATGTTCCACTAACAACTTAAGTTTTGATATATATGATATATAACATTAAAAGTAAGTACAACTGATGTTACTACAGAACATTTTTAATAACTTTAAGAGAACTTTTAGAGAACGTCCTAGGAACGTTCCCTGCTAGCTGGGTAAATGATTACAGAATTATGATTTGTGGACAAACTGTCCCTTAAAGTGTCCAAAAGTGTGCGAATACATTTGGTACACACTCGGGCCCCCCACTTATTTGTCAAAACAACAAAGTATACAGTACTCTGTTCAGTCTTCTTTTTCAAAGGCTGGCTGAATGTCTCTCTCTCTTGTTGGTTGTCCCTCGCTCTCTCCAGCCTCCTGTGCTGATGTTGAGACATCTGAGTGAAGACAGCAAGAACTCAAGTTTAATAAGAGACACAGACTGTCAGTAAACAGTAATGTATGTCTATGGTTTCAGAGCGTTCCAGTATGCATGGCAGCAGTATGCATGCTTACACCTAAATCTCAACAGTGTGTTAAACTTTCTAACCACTAATCATAAGAGAGATATTGCTAAAAAATAATAGGCATTAACATGTGATTGGTATTACTTTAGGATATATAAAAATATATATATTCATATATATTTAAGTCACTATGAAGAAAGTTTAAAATGCCACTAATCATGAGATAATACAGAATATTAGTACTAATTAGATCAGATAAAAAAAACATCAAAACATTACTTCCAGCAAAAAAAGACAAAAAAGGCAACTACATGCAACAAACTTCTAAAACAGAGCCATGTTTGCAAAACAGTCCATCAATGGCGACGTGACATTTTGTTTTCACTTTAATGTCTGCTCCTCTGAAACATACCGAAACATCATCAGCACTTCGCTGTATGTCACCGCAGAAACCATGTTGCTCTCAATCTGGGCTAGATCTCTATGGTAACTCTCCGGTAGGCGAGGAAGTGCTCTATTAAAACATGCATAGAAGAAACCCATCCACTTCCTGTAGCTAAAATTAGATCTTGTTTGTCTGATTTAGGAGTGATTTATGTAAGTACGGTCCTGTGCTCATCCGACAATTCACCTGTCCTATATTTGATTTAAATGGCTTCTGGGGCTAAGATTAACTCTAGACCATAAAATCATCCCATATCTGAACATTAAATTAAAAACAACAAAAAAGTGAAAAGGTGAAAGTTTTCGCCCTGCAAAACTTACTAATTTCAGGGTTTGAATTGCCACACGAATTCATGCAGTATAACCACACTGGAAATTTAAAACTACTGACATAATTAGTTTGTCTTGATTTTGATACCTTAATAAAAATAAAATAAACTTTTAAAATATGCCCTTACCACTATGCGAATACACCATCTGACCTTTTCCTTGCACCGTTATATGATAATACCATCATGTTGTAAATGCGCACGTGGTTTTAATTATTAAAAAACAGTTGTACAGTTATATTTTAAAAAGCAGAGGGTGAGCGATAACTTGTGTGATTATATGACCTCGAAAACTACTCTGATATTAAACATGGAATGTAGCGAAATCCCACAGCGCTTTTGCGCTATGCCGGTAACCAAGCAAAGCAAAGTTTAAACACGTGTAGATCTCTTACCTGTCACGTCTGCATCGCTTTTCCGCGTCTAATACGTTTTTCGACAAATAACGCGCATTTGCACGTACTGTCTGCCTGCATCGCAAGCAGATTGATTAGCTATCTGAATCCAAACCCCAGCAGGTAACGCTGGCCCTTCACCACAGTGAACACTCCCCTCAAGACCTGCGGTGCGTTCTTTACGTTTGAGTCACACTGCCTCCAATATGCGCTTAATACGCGTCTATCTATCTGGTATAAGCAGTAATATGAGATTACGAATGAGATTTGCAAACAGCGAAACCCGGATAACAAAACTTCAGTACGGCCCCATGCAATGTAACAGTCACCACATAAGGTACGTTAAGAGGTAACATCAAACGCACGTACACTCGATTAAATATTATGCATTTTTTAATTTCCATATTTACGTGTAGCACTAACCTCCCACTGCAAATCGTCTGTCCTCCAAAGGTTTGATGTCTTACTGTTCAACTTTTTCGATGCCCATTCTGAAGCCCCTCCTGCTGTGTACTCATTGCATCAACAGGTGTTTGTTAACATATCTATTATTGATTTCGTTTGGAATCGTTCTAGTTGTGTTGTGTGAAGATGATAGATTTTGTTGCCAGAGGCACGTAAAACAAGCGTGTGTCTGGGAGATAAGGGGGGAGGGCACATTATATCTGTTGCCACCCTTAACATTTGATATATATAAATTAGAAAAGCATTCTGGGTGGACAGAACAGAGTGAGAGTATACGAAAGAATAAAAAATATAACTTTGTTAACATGTTACAAAATTTACAGTGTTTTGTCGAGCAGGAAGCGTGTTATGAGTACAGTACAATCAAACATGCAGAAAAAACTGTTGCTTTCTATATATCATTTCAAAAATCAGATGTCTTACCTGCTTATCTTTTCTAACTTATTCTGGACCAGCCTTTTTAGATTCGGTATGCATGATATCATAAAGAGAGAGGACAGCAAAACTGAAGCCCAAAATCAGAGTTCGTGAGTTGAGCACAACATGCTAGTTGCACATTCGCTTATTCATTCTTAACTTCTCTCTGTCACTCTCTTATGCTCTGTCTCTGTTGATAGGTTAATAGGTTAAAGGCAACTTGCAGTCAAATTACAAGAAATTCATTGTGTGGCTTTGATGTGCCAGTGATCGGCTACAACCACTACGTTTCACAGACAGACACCCACTGAATGATAACCTGTCTAAACATTAGCGCTTAATTTTGGAACATTCATGCTCATGTTTCTGCCTGAAACATGCAGAGTGTTACTCTGAAAGTGGTTTTGCACCTGTCTTACAGGAAACACATATTATCCAACTTTGACCCCAGCCCCTCTCCCCTCACTGTCTTTATCAGCCTATCCGTCCAGGTTTTGCTAACACAGCAGTGAGAACACCGTGGTTTTACTCAGAAACACACACAAGCTGGCTGCCCCACAGAAGAATTATCCCATACCACCTGCAAATGCCAACCTGCAAATTCATTTCATTATGATCTTTAATCTTTGACATGACTTACTGAGTCAAAAATGAAGATGCCACGTTATAATTTTTTGCTATATTTTTACAGAATATTCTTTGCATTATGTAAGATGATTTTGTGTAGAAACATCAAGTCACAACAAATGACTATAGCTGGGTTTTCACAGGGTCACAACTGCTTCTCCACGCTCGCAAAGCTAGCCTAGCTCACACGTGTTATTAATTTTGAGGCTAAGAGAACAAATAAACATATTTTGTCCACCATTCCAGTAAATATACCTGCTGATCTCACCACATCTCATTCCATTCGCTCAAATTTGTTTATGTGTGTCTGTGCTTGTGTGTATATGACATTTCACTGACACAGTAACATTCTGAAGCAGAGCCAAACTGAGAAGGCACAGAGCATTGGGGGTTTTCCGCTTGACTGACGTGTGGGAGGACAAAATAGATTTATTACAGCACATTATGTATGTCTAACCTCTACTTAATTAATTAGATATAAGCCTATCTTTACAGTGTGACACCACCATGCTGAAAAATATGGTATGCATCCTGTTGTAAAAACTGGTGGGTTAAAGATATGAGGAATGTTTTTTCCTAATACTTTTGCGTTAAAGACTCTTGTTAAATGAGCTGTAAGATTTTTTTCTTCACAGTATGATGACACTTTATTAGTCAGCATGGCATATTTTAGGTGAATGCCAAAACATCCATATTTCAACCTCTAATGAAAGGACAAATATCTGAAATAATGAAGAATTGAACATAAAATGTTTTTGAGGGAAAAAAACACTTCTGGCAAACTTACTGTAATGCTAAAATTCCCAGTAGACAGTACGTTGATCTTCACCAGAAAAACAATATCAGCTCAAAGACAACACCCACAATATTAATACACAACACCCAGACAGAAATAGAGAGGGGACAGAAGCTGATAAAACAGACACAAAACACCCCACCCTGGTTTTGACCCACGTTCATCCACTAAAAAAACACACTCATGCCCCTTAACATCAGTGTGCTTAAAATGGGGACTATTCTGTTCATTTTGCAACATGCTTTATTTTTTATCATCCATTCCAGACCACATCTGTCTTTATCCTCACAGCCCTATAACTGCTCATATTATCTCATATATCACCTTGTCGTGCAGAACCTAGAACCTTATCTTGTCATGGTGTGACCTCAGTGAGCAGAGTACTGAACACACACACATACTTTATAACCTGATGTAGGACATACCAAATTATTGGCTATTTATACGCATGATTATACAGTTATATTTATGCTTAAAAGGATAGTTCGTCCCAAAAAATTAAAATTCAGTTCCCAACCCGTGTGACATTTTTGTTGCTTCTGAGAAAAACAGGAAATATTTTGAAGCAGGTTGGTAACCATTGACTTCCATTGTATGAAGACAAAACCACTGAGACATTTCTCAAAATTTCTTCTTCTTTTGTGTTCCACAGAAAAAAAGTATAAGTAAAAACTGTATTTTACACAATATTCCTAAGATAGCTGGGATAATGCAGAGGTCATTCTAGGAGCAGGAAGCTGTAATGTTTGCAGTTGGGTCAGTTAGCATCTTCAAGCAAGGGGCCTCAATCTCTGGCTGTCTTATTTACAGCACTGATGTTTGAAGACAACATGCGACAGCAAGGTCTGGAGAGATATAGATTTTGGACAGAGTCGGTTGAACACAGTTTCCTGTGCACAGAGCTGCCAGTCATCACATAGCTTCAGTGATCTTAAGACAGTTCTTGTCTCCCTCCTTTCCGATCCTGGGTTTGGGGTAACAGCCGATCATCTTCTCTGTGGCACAAGGTACCTCTTATCTCCCCCAGCCTGTGTGGCAGCAATATTGAACCTGCACTGCACTATAACGATCATTCTGTTTCTGTGCAACCTGATAACCTATTTTCTGCTTATGCTTTCACACACTGCTAAAAATGTGCCTGGAAAAACATGTTTGTTCTGTAGATATCTGAGAGACGCTCCAAATTAGAAGATATAACCATAAAAACCTTAATGAATGGAGAGCTAGGGTCAGTGCTGTTAACAAGAACCATAAGGATGCCTTCATGCTGTTGTGAAAATAAATGAAAATATGGTTTTAACACACGGCTTATATATTCTACAATACAAAATCATCCGAATAGCTGTCTCATAGGCCGATTGCTTTAAAAGGTAAAACATCGCCATCTAGTGACCATAAAAACCAAACGCTTTTTTCTTTCTGTTTTATAATCTTGTCATAATTATGCAAATTAATGCACATACACGCAGGATATATATTTGTCAGACCTAAATTCCTAAACAACATCTCAAAATAGCATTTAATCTCTGATGACCTATTGCAAATTTTAAGCGCCCATTTTTTATCAGTATATACAAATAGTAATTCATGTATATTTAGATATTTCGGACACATTAAGGCATGATTGGTATATAACCTTTAAACGGTCCACTACGGTCAACGCTGTTCCCTTTTTTATTTGACTTTTTATCCCAACACACAGCGTATCTTTTCTACTGGAAAGCCGTTTATAGTTGGAAATTCCAACTTTTTCAAACACAAACAAACCAGTTCAGTACAGGTTCAGTAGCTTTCGTTTCGTCTGAAAAATAATCGTTTCAGGTTAATATTTTTATATGGAGCATTTTGTTTTGTCTGTTTTAAATGACTTGGAAATCTTAGTCAATCTCGCTAGTGTGTCTGACAGAAGCTTACATTGTCGCTGTAGAGGGTTTTATCATTGCTGTGAGGTCGGGGGCAACTGAAACCTTACATGCAATATTAAAATCTGCAGTGATTCAAACGTAAAAAAATATGAGTAGTATTTTATATCAAGTATCTAGAAGACTCGTTATGTTCTTAACCCGCATAAATATTAATATATGTTAGTAAAAAGGATTTAGAACTTTTAAATAATTTTAAGGTCCAACTTTTGCATTAAACATTTTTAATCCTGACTGTTATTTCTGACTAAATGAACAAGTAGCATATAAAGGTACCATAAAAATATGCAGTAATTTAAGTATTAATTTCAATATTATTACTTTGAGGTGTGCACATATGAGATACAGTGGGTTAATATAATTTTTAATTTAATTGCTCCATCACAGAAGCAATTGTAAAACTTGGACTTCTCATATTAAACATAATATTATGATCTAGTTTTTCTCATCATGAAGTCTATTAACGTTCCACCTACTTTGAGCATATTAATATTTCTTTTACCAAAAATTTGTAAGTGGATTTTTAAATTTCATGAGTTTCATAAGAAAATGACTCCAGTTCTCTCCCACATTCCAGAGAAACAAAACAAACCATGTTTATTATTATTATATTCTTTTATTGATTTGTAAAACATTTGACCAATATTACATGAAATCAGGAACATGAATTTACAATTTACTTTATAATGAAAAAGACAAACTAAAGAAAAAACAGAGGCAATTCCAACCATTGAGTTTTATGAATGGTATTATTTAAGAGGTTTGTCCTGGTGAGCAGGCATACTGCCTGTAAACAGCTAGCATTTGTATAACAGTTCCTTATGGTACCCAATCACTGAGAGACAGAAGTGC
Source organism: Botia almorhae (assembly GCA_036877575.1). Lineage (NCBI taxonomy): Eukaryota > Metazoa > Chordata > Actinopteri > Cypriniformes > Botiidae > Botia > Botia almorhae. Next base: position 21,004 of record JAZGTJ010001214.1, on the reverse strand, counting down.
TACTAAGCACACAAGCTATGTAGTGCCACAAACTTTCTCTTGGTCTCCTGTCCTTTGGTGCTTAGACAGAAGATAGGAGGTAAAGAGCATGTCTCTTCCTTTCTCTTTCTCGTGGGTGCCTCTGTCATCCCTCGACTACATTGTAGAACTGACCTGGCTTGAGGTATTAACAGTAGAGGAAATGTGTTTTTTGTATGAGGTAAAATCTGAGCTGTGGGTATTTGCAGAGCACAAAAGATGACAAAACACCACTGACCAAGAAAAGAGAGAGAGAGAGGTCATGCTCTGTCTCGTTTATGTTCATTTGTGTAAATATTTTTGCGGAGCAGCAAAATCCAACCGAGCAGTCAGAATGAAGGGGGGAGGGGCCTGAGGAGTGGCCAACCAATCCCAGCAGCAACTGAACACTGTCAATCATGGAAGTGACCACGCCCTAAACAGGTCTCAGCTTTCTGGTGAATGTGTATGTTTGCGTTTGTTTGTCTGCGAGTATGTGTATGTAAATGTCTGAGCTTTGAAAGAAAGCTAAAGTTACAAATACTGTACACAGAGATAATAACAGTTTAAAAAAAAACAAAAGCTGTTAAGGCGTCTTTGTTGTTAAGTGTGATTCATACATGAGGTACTGTGTTGTCCATGTGAGCCACTGCACAGCAATAAATACAAACATGAATCATAAAAAAATACAAATCAAATGTGTCTGTTCCCCAGAGAGGTAGTTTGTTATGGTTACATTTCGGACTCCGAAAAGAGACCAACATCAATTTCATCACTGTCTTTCTCAGGTCTCGCCATATTCATCATGCATAATGCATTTCTTGCGACTGTTTACGCATTACATGTTGTCTTGGTTTGTCTGATCTGTGTTTATGCTGAGTGTTGCAGGGATCTTATCTCAATCCTTTATCACTAAATCAGAACAAAACAAGTAAGTTGTGTATGATTACTAAATATGCTGAAGACTGGAAGATTGAACTGTTTTCCAGTTTAAAATTGAATCAACACCCTTATTCCACAAAGAATTGAGCAGCTTAGTACAGAGGAAAGGCAACAAAGACAACAAAATAGACAGTCAAAAAGAGCAAAAAAGAGTGAAATATATATATAATTACCTACACTGGGCAGGAAGTTAGCATTCAACTACTTTCCTATATTTTGCATACCTACCCAGACAAACAAACATAACCTCTGCCCTGTGCCACCACCTGTACACTAATACCATAATATCAAAACTAGTCTACAAGAAAATATTTTAATCTTTTACATTTTCAAAGAAATACTCATAGATATATATATAGCAAACCTTCCATATCATTAAATCTTAAGTGCCATGACTAAGTTATGTATTAGTAATAACAAGTGTGTACTGAGGAAATTACAACTTTCTCCTTACCTCGCACTTTCTCCTTCACACACAAACACACGCAATCCATCTCGCGCTGGGCCAAATATACAATGCCCAGTCATATATGAATATACTTGGTGTATAGATAGATGCTATACATCTCCTCGCTCACTTTATAAATGCTCGCAACCACAGACACACGCACTGTTCTCGCCCTACTGAGCGAGAGCAGTTTCCAGGTAGTTAAATTCAGCTTACGCGATCATTAAATCACCGACCCGGTTCCATCTCGAATATCAAAGCTAAAGACAATCTTTATTTTCTAAGATTAGCTCCCATACCACAGAAGAAGATTTTCTAACGACCCTGAGCCCTGACAGAGAAGTTTCTTACAAATCAGACGTTTCAGCCCTCTAATTTGACTCAGAAGTACTTATCGACAATCCCAACGTATAATCACTTACGTCTATTATACACAGTGAAGAAAAGGACTTTGAGAGCATCGCCCAACCACCCCCCCTCACTGAAGACAAAAGAACTTAGCACAGTTAAAATGCATCAGTTAAAGATAAATTACAATTAACTATGGACAGCTGAGGCAAAGCTAAGGCAGTTGTGTTTGGTTTGGCTGACACAACACAGGCAGTGGCTACTGTGATATTAATACTGTGTCCAAAGACATGCATAAAAATCTATACCATGGCTGACATGGTATTATGGGACCCTAAACACTGTGTTTAGGTAATAACAGCCAGCCTAAGAAAAGAGCGTGCCGAGGTGTGTTATGCAGAACTTAAACGGTACTTTGTGAAACCTGCCTGTGTCAGCAAATACAGAAAAATACCCAGGTACAATGTAACACGTTACGTACGGGTGACACATTAAGATCATACATTATTGAGCACACTGCTTTTACAGACATCTCACAATGATGGAAAGAGAACCAGGTAAGTCTTCTTTCCCAGTCAGTCCACCTTACTTGTTAGCGTGTCACACAAAACCACTGGTGTGTAAATTAACAGTTATTAGGCAATTCTTACAAAGGTCCAGATCACATTTTACCCCATAATAAAAACAACCACATTATCATAATTAAAAATGACTTATTTTCACTTTACTTCTGGGGATTATTTTATCATTTGGTTTTGGAGATAAATGTGCTGCGTGCATTCTTTTGTGTTTACCCTATTTTACCTTTATCAAGCTGTCAGTCAAGGAAAATTAAAATGTCAATTAAAAAGCAATAATTTCATAATAAACAGCATTCAGTCTTTCCTCAGACTGGGACATGAGAGAAACCCAGCAGCTAAAAACCAGCCTGACTATTCAGAATGAACAAAAAAGCCTGTCCTAGAGAAAAAGGAAAAAAAAGGAATGCAATAATTAATGAAGACAGAGAATGCCGAAGAAAGCAAGAATGAACCTACAGGCTCTCAGTTTTTTTAAACATAACTGATTTCAATTCCTATATGTTTGAATTATCACATGGTTAGATTGGAGTATTTTATGTTTACACGTTCATTATAGTTAGCCAGGGCTGCAGGATCTCCCTCTGCTAAATTCCACCACAAGCCACAACTAAGCTTATATCAAACTGTATTTACACTTATTAGTGAAAGTAAGAATATAGATATTAATATTATTTACAAGTTAGCTGTATGATGAGTGCTAAAGCAGCACTGACGGTTTTGCACAGGCGTCAGGGTAATTGCCCAATCAAAGCACAGGCGGACAGCCATTGGGTCAGCAACCTATCAAAGCCCTGGATGCAAAGGAGAGGGGGCGGAGCTGCCGTCTGATTGGTTAAGTGGCTAGGCGAGGGATAAGTTAGAGCTTGTGTGCTTGCATTAGTATTTTCAACCCTGTGCATTTAAAGGCAGGAGGTGAAGAGACAGATCAGCAGTAGTGGACAGCGCTTTTGAGCGAGCATGCAGAGGTTTAGACCAGGACCAAACACACACACACACACCCACCCATCCACCCACCCACAAAAACACTCATATTATAAAGCCCTACCATACAGTCTAATACTACTGGCTATTGAAAATACAGTAACATATACTGTATTTCATTGCCACAGTGATAAAACACCATTGACCACATTAAATTCATGTAAGAATGTCCTCACATAAAAAAAAGGAAACATCTATGGCACTCCCTAACCGATCTGTAAATTATACGCAGGCCCACATGGAATCTCCAACCACAGAAATCTGCAAAAAAATCCCAGACATTCGTTATTTACAAAGTTCTGAACTTTTTCCGACCCCTGTGTGTGTTTTTAAAATATTGTGGCTAATTGTAATAGGCAATAAAGCGTGTAGCTTTAACTATTTAGCAGATTTGTTTCAAACAGAGATGGCGCTAGAGATTTGCTAGGGATTGCAGCTTTAAAGCCATTCCATAGATTTCTTCCCCAATACCTGTAAATGTGTAAAAGCCTGTACATTCCATCTGGGCCTAAATATATGGAATACACACACCCAAGCACTCACTAACTTCGTCCTGAAAATTCTGTATGTATGTTTTAAGGTGATTGTCCGTACATTCATTCCACCCTTACTATGCCTCTCTGGGTCACACCACCTGACCCACACATCTTGACATGACTCGGACGTGGTTGCTAGGTGACCTGTCCACCGAAGACCTCCAGCACGAGGGGCGTCAGCTGCATGCTGTGTTCGGGCTGGAAGGAGAGGGAGCGGTACTGCTTCGAGTGCTCTTCGTTCAGGCTGCGGAGGTCTGCCAGCTTTTGAATCATCTTAGCGTAGAGCAGATGGCCCCCCGGGTGATGTGCACGGATGTACGCCTGCAAAACTTCAGACAGTCGATCCTGCAGCGCCTCCACCCGCTCGTGGTCCTGCACCCCGGGCCGGTCTGTGATCAAACACAGGCAAAATCAGATCTATAAAGTCTGTAAAAAGGGGATTCCTCAGAACAGAAGCAAGGTTGGGCTGTTTCACCTGGAGGGAGTTTTTTAAAAGTTGGTGTTAACTTCTGCTCCAACACGTTAATGGACTAATGTTAGTGTTTCAATAATATGGAACTTTTCTCCACGTGCTGTTTACTTATTCATATTGGACAAAATCAGAATGAGTTAAGAATATAACTGCAGACTACATTATTGTACCGTGACCCATCAATGCATACAATATTGCATCACCAGGTCCTTTATGATTCCCACCCCTGGTGCTGACCTGGAGACAGCAGACAGATGGCCATCAACAGAACATGTTCTTCTTCACGTAGGTTGAGCTTTTTCAGTCCCACCTGAAACTTCACCAGAGGCTCCAGCAGCTCCAGAGTGTGTCCAGCTGCAATGCCCAGACACACACAAAACAAAATGATTTAATTAAGCATCATTAACATAAATGTTTGCTTTAAAAAAACTACAGATAGTCTCTGTGTGAGAGAGTGAAAGAACCTTTGTTTAGCTAACAGGGGTACAAAACAGAATCACAAAAATATATTTTTATAATATCATTATTATAAATAATGTTGCCAAAGAGGTTTCCTAAACACTTCTATTGCTCCGCCCCCATGGGCCAATGTTTCAAACAGTCCCGCCCCAAACTCACGCCATAGGTTGAGACACAAATTGACATATAGTACAGACAAACAATGTTCTGATGCTGTAAAGCAGTTTTAACCCTGTCAGTGCAATTACCAGTGATGAGTCAAACTGACCCAACATGACAAATCACCACTTAAAAGTTACAATTTGCTGGATGAGAGACACGGCAACAGTAAAAAAGCATTTTACCTCTGCATGTTAAAATCACTTCTGCAGAGTGTGTTAAAAAGTTTCAAGCTGAAAATGGCATTAAGTTACAGTAAATGTGTTTACTGTACAACAGGTCAAAATTACCCACTGCAGCATTGAAGGCTACCACAAATTGCTTACTTTATAGATGGCTTTGAATATTCAAGTGGGACAGAAGAAAATGTAAAAAAATAAAGATCACTTCACCTTTAACCTTTAACCTTTTAAAGGTTTAAAAGAACGTCCTGAGACTAACCATTTAGTAAGTGATTATGATCATATATACACTGCCGACATCAAACCAAACGCATTCAAACTTACAGTAAAACACGTATGCTTGAAGCGCACCTTTTGTGACATCATTGACGCAGTATTTGAAATCCGGTCCCCCGCAGCTCCAGCTCATGTCCTCTAGACTGAAGGACTGGTTGGATCTCAGCATGATCACTTCTATAGCACTAGACTTCAGCAAAGCGATCTGATCTTCAGCTGTCAGCTCCCTGAGATACGTGTGAACAGACCAAAAAAAGACATCAACGTTGGCTGCTCGTGCTGGATTCTGTGAATGGCAGATGTAGAGGGTGCGTTCAGTTCAGATAACGTGACGCGCTATGGTAACACTTTGGTTACCATAGCAACATGAGGTCCATGGTGGGTATGCATGCACGAACATTATGAACAGCTGGTAAATATATGCAGGTATGCAGAGGCGGGCAAGAAACGTGCATTGAGAGCAACAATCTGTAAGGTCAGATCTATTTTTATGTTTCTGAGGAAATCAAATAAGACGATTGTCAAGACAACCCAAGCCTGTGGGGGATAAGGTGGAAATTTCCACAAACAGGCGTCTGTTTTCCGCCAAATGGATGAAAGGAATGGACAAAACGACCTTTGCTCATGGCCTCGGGAGGGCCTCAGGGCCTCGTCACGGGGAAACCGGGAATTTTGTGGAACGCTCACAAAAATTCCATTCCGGGCCCCATTAAATGAAGAGATGGCTCTGCCTCTGCTACACATACACACAACTGTACCTGAATCCAGGAATCATCTTGGCAAAGCCGATGACTTTCTGAATGCTGTAGGAAACCAGGTCAGCCAGGTGAGGAAGCATGGAAAGACTAGAGCCCTCATCTTCTTTTGACTCAGGACTGGAGCCCTGCTCCTGATACATCATCAACAAGTTGCTCAGATTCATCTTGCGATCGCCTGACTCTACAGATGTGAAAAAAAGAGAGGAATAGAGGCAGTATATATGAGCATACATCAGTATAAAGAGGCAATATAAATATCAGCTTTCCAGCCACTCTGCTCTTTAGATATAAGTATCTGCCCTTGAAAAAGCCCATATTGACTGACCACTAATAGAACTGTTTCAACGTCTCCAGTAGATACGGTGATTCTATCACAGTAGATATACACAACTGCTTCATGTTATTAACATGTGACAGCACAGTGAAACATAGCGACACGTGTCCCAAGCACATCAAGATAAAGAAGTTAAAAGAGGCCAAAAAAGGGGAGAGATCTTAAGGGGAAAGATACATCTTAAAAATCTGATAATCTCTGTTTACAGGGTCTAATTGTCTGTTCCTTTCACATAATATTAATATATAAACTAGGTCGTCAATCAAACTTAATGCACAAATTTAACATTGTGGTCAACTGATCGCATATCATTGTTTGCTGAGAAAAGCCCCAAAAGTTAAGATAATTGAAGACAACTGAAGATAAAATTAAGATGTTAACTGTTAGTTACAGCCCAGCAAACCATTTTGCGACGGGTTGTTCAATTCTTGACTACTTTTTGCGTGTTTTTGTATTCCTTCTGCTATATTTTTTAATGGTTGATCGATGTACACAGGCACACTAATGTTTTTGGTCGTTGTGTAGCGTCTCGCTGTTTTTAGTGTAGGGCGACATTTTTTAAAATTAAACAGCTTTGTAATTCTTTTTTTAAACTCAGTTAAGGAGCCCTGCATTCTGCTATGTAGAGTTACGGGGGCAAGATTAATAATGTTAATTTTTTATAATGCTTTTATCATTTTGATCATCATTAACAATCAAATGATTTGATGATTCAATTCAGAATCACACCAAATTAACACGTTAAAGTGACAGCCACAATATAAACAAATTTACAGAACCAACAACTCGAGATTAAATTTAGCGACTTGTTTATAAATGAACAACTTTATATATAAACACACAAACAACTCGCTGCTTCCATGATGAGTTATATATGTGTGCGTGTGTGCATGCGCATCGCCTATTTATCATTAAAGTGTCTCTCCCGTGACGTCAGACACAGTGAGATGGACGGAGCCTGCTGTGCAGATAAGACACTCATCCGCCTAACACACAAACATATACACGCACACTCCACCCCACTCACACAGGGTTGAAAAACATTTCTCAGAATAAACTTTACAGGTGATTTGTGCATAGATGAGTTTAAGTGTGTGGGTGTTTATGCATTTGTTTATCATGCATATGTGTGTCACCTGGAGAGTGGCTGAAAGAGTCAGAAGAGGCATCTGACAGAGAGTGGAGAGACGCGGCCCGGCTGGCACTACGTGTTACCGGTCCCTCTCTAACCGGGGGCTGCAACACAAGACACAAAAACACATCCATGTGCATATATGATTTAATATGTAGAAATGTTAAGGTCTGTTCACACCAATACCTAATTTTCGTCACAAAATTCTGTGCGTTGAACATTTGAATTTGAATTAACGGCTGTTCTATTTAAACACCAAGAACATACTGTGGCACCACCTGCTGGAAGGGAGTGAATTTGCATCTTTATTTAGGCCATCTGCTGTGTTTTCGCATCTGAACTGATCTGAACTCATACTGTGACGAAAATTCTTTGTTTTAAGGATATCTATAAACTGATATGCAGATGAGTAGAACAGAACAAAAAAATCTGGTAATTTACTCTGAAGCGTGTAAAGTCGGAGTAGGAATCATCGTATGTCTTGTGGTGAGCCTCCACCAGTGTATCAATGATGTTGCGCTGCTCCTCCGTTAGGCGGGGCTTCTGCGCCTCCTTAAGCGCCTCCTCGTCCTTCCTTCTCTGGATCAGATCTTTCTTCCTCTGAACCTCCTCATCCGTCAGAATAACTGAAGAGATAAATGCAAATGCAGTTGAAAGTGAAAGCATCACTGTGGCCTATCAGAGATGATCTAGGTATCAAGGTAGAGTCATGAAAGTTTACTCCAGAACACACATTTGGATTGGCTAGACAAGCCTGAAAAATACTTGAAAGGTTTTGGTGCCATTTGAAACAAGAAACAAAGTCTGTTGTGTATTGCTGCTGAATTGCATGTATACACTGTAATCTAGAGTTTTTTTAAAGCATAGAAATACACAAGAGTGATTCAGCGTTACCAAAACTTCATTCACCTAAGAAAATGAATGGGTAACTATGGTAACATGGATTTGTTGTTATTATTATTTTAAATTATTTTTTGTTTACTTTAACAAAAAAATACACCATTTATGTACTATTAGGTTTCACTTTGTGAATTTATCAACAATCTCCACGCCTTGTCTGCTACTCTCTGGTGCACAAAACCACGATCGCATTTTGAAGACATGAGTCACTGCAATTTGTTTTGAATCACACTGTTACCTTGAGCACATAGCAGCAAAATTCTTGTTTGGAACCATTAAGGTGAACATAAAGTTTGTGTTAAAAACTGCCTCTTTGTGTCAAGTTTAATCAAAATTGCTTACCGTTCTGCACAGTGCTCGTCAAAAAAAACGACAATATTTAAGGAATATTCCCCTTTGGTGGCCTCTCGTGAACAACACCAAAGAGCATTTTGAAACCCAAGACATCAAGATCTAAAATATGTTCCCTCAGGTTTCAAAATGAATTGGAGAGACCGTCTCTGAGGGTCATGTGATCACAAACCGCAAAATGACTTCATGCAAGCAAGCATTCTTTGTACACTTTTGTGAACTAATCCTTGCTTATGTTTGGAACAACCCAACAAACAGCATTTACTTCTGGCACAACCCTTTGAGGTTATAACAATGACATCTGCAAATCATCGAGAGACTTACACAGGTTAGTACAAAATATATTAAACTGCTATTAAAGTTGTAATCCGTAACAGTTGCCTCTCTGTCGCCATGTGTGATGAATGAAACATAAAATTGCACGTTTCTTTACATACGTTTCTTTACATACTTTTCATTACATTTGTTTAAGTCAAATAAAGCCAAACTGACATTTCCAGAAAAATCAGACCCGACAGCTCAAAACATAAATCATTGTTATAAAACTTACCGTTGCGATTCAGGGTAAGGTATGGAGATTGTGTTGAACACTGATGTGTCATGTACTCGCTCAGTAACTTAATTTCCATTTATTTTTAACCCCGAAAAGTTGCACACTGCAGCTTTAAAACGTGTCGTAAAAAAGGACATCTTGGCTTGTGCCGATTAATGGTGTGAAATGCGTGTAAGCTAGTTACTCACACTCTTTCATCATGCCAATATCCAGGCAACGCTTGAGCCTGCAGGCCTGGCAGTGGCGACGGTTATCTTTAGTAATGGTGCAGCTTCCATTAAATGGACAGGTGAAGCTGGCCTTCCTCTTCATGCTGCGCCTAATGAATACGACCAAGCGCACATACATGAACAGAATGGGATCTATTAATAAGCCAGCAGTATCATATTGGTTACAGATAATGTGTAAATGTATTTCTTAATGAACATCTGTGTAACTGTGTTAATGCCAAATTGGAAAACGTGTGTGTGTGTGTGTGTGTGTGTACCTGAAGAAGCCTTTACAGCCCTCACAGGTCATCGCATTAAAGTGAAAGCCAGTAGCTTTGTCTCCACACACACCACAGATTCGTGGAACATTACGGTCAAATTCATCCGGCACTTGAGTGGATGTACTGACGGCCGACTCCATCACTACTGAAGACATGTGGAAGAGACAAACAGGGAGAGAGAGAGAGACACACACACACACAGATGCTGTCATATATAAACAGTAGTGCATTTGTGGGACCATTACCAGAAGATGAAGACAGAAGGTGCGTCTTAATCAGATCCCTAGCTCCTGAAGCAGTATGTTGTGTGAACAAATCGGGTCAGGGGTCGGCTGGGATTTGCTACACATGAGGACACTGTTCTTGGTTGCCTAGTAAATCCTGTCACTAGTATTTAGTAAAAATGGAAGGGACTGATATTGTCTTGGTATTTGTTTTGTTTATTGCTAGTTATAAAGTACAGTTTTGTTACATATTCCAGCAACATTCAGCCAAACTCATTTTAAAAATGTTCCTTAAATGGTGTTTGCTTCCTGTCTAGCAATGCGTGTGCTTACATGCATATATGCTGTCAACCTAAGAGACTTGATGACATTTCTGGTATAGGCAACATGCTCCCTGATTTTTGCAGTGCGTTGTGGGAATTTTTGGGAAGTGAACGTTTCAGCACACTGGAACGCTTTTCACAGCGGGACTGGCCTGATTTGTGAACTAGTGAACCGATTAAGACTCTGTGTAACACGTCAAAAGCAGTAAAAAAACAAAGGCAAATTGCGAATTTCTTCAGCATTGACCGACAGCATAACAGAACCACAAATCATAAGTGACATTCTTTTGCAAGTGCTGAATAATTAACAATCTTTTAATAGAACAGTAAATCATTTTGATTAAAGCCATGAGGCGAGTATCACAAACACGACGAGGAAAAAGTTCTTTATATAAACATCAGTAATGTATGCGCATCGATAAAGAGAGCGCAAGAAAAAGGAGAATATTAATTAGCTATCAACACTGAGGAAGGACAGAACTGTCAGAAACAGACCAAATCTGAGTGGCTGCACGAGACCTTTCCAATCAAAACAAACAGCTGTGAGCTTAATAGCTCATCAGAGCTATCAGACCCTTTTTGGTGTGTATATAAAAAAACAACAAGGTCAGCAAGCATTTAAGCATATAAAATCATTATAAGCCATGTGAGTGGTCTGATGAGAAACAGTTGCCATGCTGAAATTAGTCAGAGGTCACAGTGACACACCAACGAAAACAGCTAAAAGCATAAAGTGATAAGAATATTGTCACAATAAATGTGTTTATGAAGAACCAGATGAGCAGCATTACAAGGTAATAGCACTGGAATAACCCCTTCACTACCACGCAGAGAGTGATCAGCAATAAAGTGGTTAAAAAAAGACGAGAACATTTTGTTCCATGCGAGCGGGTTTGCTAAAGGGACATCGCAACACTGTAGGTACAAACAGGAACAGCACGAACCAAATAAACACACCTCAGCATAGAATGTGATGTCATAGTCTTCCTGTTTTTATCAAGTTATGAGGAAATTCCAACTTTGGGGAAATTTGTCTTTTTTGCAAGCTCTTTAAAAAAATGAACAATCTTTAATTTGGAAAATACACTGGAAGCTTCATGTAGTTTTCCTACAGAAATACCAGATCGGCTCGTGAATGCGCGCACACACACACACACACACACACACACACACACACACGTTTACTTCTTTACTGTCTAAATGGGGACATTCCATAGACACAGCTATTATACATAGCTAGTTATAAACAATATACCTAACCCTAACCTACACTCTAACCATAATTGAAACATTTCTGCAATGTTACAGTTTTAAAAGAACTTTACTTACTATATTTTTATAGCATTTTTACAAATGAGGACATCCCCAAAGAAGATTTTACTCAGATTTGTCAAGTTTTGCTGACTTTTGGGTACAAATTTGTCCCCAATATATGGTTTAGTAAACCCATACACACAAACACACAAAACATGACTCTCTGAGTTAAACTGCTCAGATTACTGCATGCCGAAAACCTCACCAATAAAACGATTTCAAAAGACTTTGCCGCATAATGATGCATTTATCTAAATTGGGCCCTTCATTTATTCAAGTATTCAAAATGTGAGACACATTTGGAGTCCGTTTGGTTGGCGGTAAGCCATAAACACGGCACCTCTTAAGTGAAAATTTTTGGATGTTGGATGGAACCTGCAAATGGACTCTGTTTTCTTCCAGTGATGATGTCCATTTATTTTCCAATCAATATTTATAAGCAACATTCCAAAAAAGATGGGAAAATGTAATTATATTAGATTATATCCTATTCACATCACTACCATGACACTTTAAAGTACGTGAGTAAAATTAGTAAGCAAGTTACACTGTTGCGCCACTTACACAAGGCTGCAGTGGCCTCATAAAATTTTAGGACAGTTAAGCCTCACTTGAAAACATTTCTAGTTTCGCATTAGGAAACAAAGTATCAAATGACCTGGCATTTATTTTAAAAGAACGAAAGCACAAGCACACTCATACACCTGTAGAGACTCTTCATGAATCCACAAAACTGGCTTTGGAAGAGACCAGTTGAAAAAGCACACACAGCAAAAACAAAAACAACAAGCAAAGTTAGTTTTTATGTCTAGAATCATTTGTTTGCCCATGTCACTTGGTTTGACATTTTGTTGTCATTGACACTCATGAAATTCGAAGTGATTTTTTACTTACAAAATTGTATATGAGCTTTTTAAATATATGCACATATCAGTGCAGTCAAGCTGGGTGAGAAAGTCATTTAGTTTGATTATTTTGGATCGCGCCTGATTTCTCAGCCTGCGGAACAAATCTTTTAAATAATAAAGTAGACTCGGTGAACTCAGCTGTAGCTATGACTGATTATTAGATTTCTCTACAACGTCGCCCAGTCCTCATCAACTATTATGAGCAATGCTCTACATTATGGTCAAACTAAACTGTAGCTGACATTTATGGAGCAAAAACTTATACATTCGATCTATCTTTTCAGAAAGGACACCAAATGCAAATCTCAGACCTTTGAAGGACCATTACAAGAAAGTTGCTTTCACAAGCCTTCAAAATCATTAACTTTGCACGCTGTGTGTTTTGTAGAGGCTGTGGACTGTGCACATGACAAAAGTCAGAAAGAATACACACTGCTATTAGCACTATCTTTAGTATATGGCTCCCCTTATCAATGCACATAATTTAAAAAAGATAACGAGATTTTTAAAAATGGGAAATGCGTTCTAATTGGGTGCTTGGGTTAATGTTTTATTGACACCATGTAGCGTCTTAGGAAATCTGTAAACACTGGAGGGCATGCTGGGATATTTTAGGTCTTGACATGTGAATACGACAACACATGGCAACAACGGCTCTGTTTCGCTATATGTGTGCCCTTTAAGGTACTGCAGAGTTAATCATTGAACTGACCGAAGCATCGCATAGCTCCGATCAGTATGTAGGCCAAAGTGTATGAGAAAACGTTTGGTTCTTGAGTGGGGTGACCTGGTTATGATTGGGAAGGTCTGTTTATCACACGGAAGATAAATGTTCATTGTTGACTTTTAAAAATATATTAAAAAATATATGGTTATGCAAAAGACACAGATTAGCATATTCCTTAATTTACCGCCATCGTTATAGTCTAACATACAATTTTAGATTTTACAACGATCTAACTCTTTGTAACTTTGGCAATGTCTAAATTGTCAAATGTAACTACGGTATCTCTGCAATAAATAGCTGCAGTTTTGGTATAATAAGGTTTATTTCCACTTTGCAGCTGAAGTGGCATTTAAACAGTTAGGAATCATCAACTTGGTAAACAGAGAAAAGCACCCCAGTCCCTGTAGCGAAAGGGTGAGGAACATTTGTATGTGAGATGGGAAAAAATGCTTGTCAGTGTTTCATAAACCTTCATTAGCTATGACAACAGACAGACGGAGTCACGTTGCAGGAATGCCAAAACTGGCGTGGAGGCCGTGTGGAAAACACAGAAACGTGTAGAGAAGCACATGCTAAAGAGAAAAGTTCCAGAGAAAGTTCCCACACTCAGAGGGACATGGCAAACTGAATGTAATGGCTATAATGCAAGAACAATCCGCAGAGCTATAAAAACAATAAAAGAGACAGAGACTCCGAGACGGAAAGACGCAAACGCTGTTCACCCGCACACAATCATCCACCGGCCTGCACACACACACACACACACACACACACACACGAGCTAAGGAAACGTGTGTGTACATGTAATGTGTAGCGAGGAGCCAGCAGGGTCAGTTCGGGTCCAGAACACACAGAAAACACTGCTGTCCTCAAACGAACCGTACTGGAAACACACTGTCACACACTCAAACACACACGAGTCTCTCACTTTCACTTACACACACACAACAGACACAAATTCCACAAGTACACCACACAAACACAAACCTAGAGCCATGCCAAGCAACAGTCTATGAGGACATGGTAAAGTCATTGTTTCACGCCAAATTCTTTTATTTAGATCAGAAATTACCATTTGCATAGGCTACAAACTTTTACACACTACATAAACGTTTAAGGCTGCCAGACAGATTCTGCAGACTTTTTTCCACAGTGCTGATTTGTTCGGAGGAAAATGTGGAATTCTAGAGAATAAACTTAAACTCTAAGTAAATATTAAAGTGAATATTTTTTGCTTGAGATGAGAACACTACACACTTATTAGTATCTCAAAGTATAATCAAATTAGACAAACACATTAAATAAAAAAATGGGGCGGGGCACGCATAGAAGCTTGAGAGTGACGCCATTTGAATTCTGCGGGTATCTGCAGAACTCTCCGTGTGGGCTTTCTTGTAAGTAATTATCTACGCTTGATGTTTGCCACAAGCAGCCTTTACATTAACAGACCTCTCGGGAGGCAGAACGGCAGATAAACTCATATAGCAATCAAGCTGGTTTCGTTTTAAACTCAGGAAATACAATACATTTGTGGAGGAGCACAAATCCAATCCATGTAGGCCGGCATCACAAAGTCCTTTTGAGGCATCCTCAAAGGAAAAACTGTCGTCAACATAAACACAGCTTAATAGAGTGAAGACTGCAGCAACATCTCAGCTTCTACTTATGAGTCAAATGTGCATTTCCCAAAAATCTTAGCTTAGGTTATGTTTCATTGGAGCTTGATACAAAATGTGCCTTTTGACTATCAGACACTTATCTCATTTAAAATGCATTCTTTACATCGAGCACAAGTACACACTGACACTATATAAATTATAAAATAAATGCTACATATAATTACATAAAAACACTATATAAAATATAATTGACCATTGTCTTAGGTAACTGATTTCCTACATAGCTAAGTGACTTATATATATCTCATGTATCACTCTGAGTCTCTTTCTTCTCACATAATATAACAATTTCATCTCAAATCAATATTTCATTTGGCAAGTAGCCATGTAATAAGTAGAATAATGAAAAGTCAAATAGTTATTATTGCAAAATAGGCCTAAACCTTAACAGGGTGATCAGAAGACCCACGACATGGAGCGGAGGCGGGTTACGTTATTCCCTTTCCCAGTACTGGACAATACAAAATGCCAATAGAATCTAAAGGTAATCAAATCAAAGGATTGAAAAATCCTAATTTATTTGCTGTATTATTTCTGTCTATTGTATTCTCAACAAAGCCTATGTAGTTTTGTAGACGTAGCCATATGCAATGTCAGGCAGTGAGCAAACAGCAGCAATCCACAGTGGCCGAAGATATGCAACGCAAAGACACACATTAATCATTTATCATTCCATCATGCTGAAAACCCTGCACACGCTGGACATCAATTATTCCTGAACTGTTAAAATCATCATAAGCAAACAAACAGTATTTCAAAAAATGCAGAGCTGAAGAGACAACTGCGAAGATTTGCCCCACCGAATAAACATCGGGCCTACACTGCACGTTACAAAACAGCCTGAAGTTAAAACCAGCAGGTTAACTAAGGAGAAAGCTGTGAATACTTTCTTTACATGCTTGTCTTTGGTTACCCTTTCCGTAACGCCACCACTCTGCTGTTCACGCTGAACACGGGGCAAGAACACACACATGACCAGAAAAGTGTAACTGACTCCTCCTTCCTCTTTCCTCCCTTTTCCCTCCTTCCGTACAGGGGGTCTTTCTACCCTGCGTCCAATCCCAGTGGTCTGCATGCATGCACACACACACATAAAGAGCCAACTTCCCCTTCAACGGGCCTCTCCACTGGGCTACAGTCAAAGCCTCACAGCTTCAGCCTAGAGTAACAGAAACTACACACAGGCACACACATTCCAGCCTGTAAAATGAGCACCGCCACAATAACAACCAAAACATCACAATCCAGTTGCTTCAAACAAAGGAAACATATCATCAACGCAACCTCTACAAAGTGAGGCGCGCACATAAGCGGGCGGCACAACACAGACTCAGAAACAGTCGAGATTATGAGCTGAATGTACAGGTGCGTGGGTATTCTCAAGATGGGAGACTGAACAGATGAATTTCCAGTAAAGGAGAGTATAGATTTTGCAGTCCGGAAAGACACAGACATTCTAGACCACAGTGGCATAAAAAAATCACTTTCCTTGGGTACATGATGAAACTTACTACATTAATACTGTTATTCTGCTATTATAGCTTCTATTTACTGGTTTATTTATAGTTGACCTGCAATTAAACAGCCTGTCACGTCACTGTACTTGATAAGAGTACGTCACCTTTTATAACAATACAACAACACATACCTTAAGAGTTTCTCAGTGCTCCTGCCCCATTTCTGTTGTTGTTTACATACAATATGTTGCTTCAATTAAACTTTCACGTTTTACATTTTAATCAGAATTTTTTCACACAATATAGTTTATCGTAAAGTACTTTGCGTTTCACACTCTGTTTGTCCTCTGCTGTTTTACACATCATCTGTGTCATTGTCTGTCTTATGCAACTTTCTACATTGTCATTTTAACCTTGTCTTAGGTACACTTTGGGTAATCAGTGCAAACGATAAATAAAACAACAAGACATGCTTTTTAGTATTTATTCAGCCCTGATAATCAGGTAAGTATTACAAACATAAATGAAGAGGTAATAAATTGATATGTATATGTTAATTAATATACAGTGTATGTATATAGTAACATTTCAAAGTCAATGATTCCAAGGAAAAGAGACGTTTCAGAAATTGGTATCACATCTAATCTTGTTACATGTTGACTATCTCATACTCATTCCTCTCAAATGAGCAAATATAAGGCAACGACTTGCACAATGGAGCACCATTCACAAAACAAATACTGCTACCAATTGATTATAACCACACACACACAAGACAAACGCAACTAATTTATGCACAACAAACATACAACCGGTCTAACAGAAGGTAACTGACACCAACCCAGTTAGTCTTCATTAAATAATAAAAACAATATGGGCTACTTTACAGATAGTGTAACCAATCATATTCTTTTGACCATGTTTGTCCGACGTGTCTGAACTGGTTGTGCTTGCCCACTAGGAACCCTGAAGCCCAGTTCAACAGACATGTAAAACAAACAATGCACACTAGCACAGATTCTCAACATACCAACAGCACAATGTGCTTCCATGTCAAACAGCCACGCTCCCTCTTCTATATAATCCACAAAGGCATTAGTGAAACCATACTGTTAAAGCTATAACAATGGATATAAAATGATTATAACCAGATTTTTAATAAAGGTTTACATAAGGTTGTAATTTTATGGCATTTTTATAAAACATACCCATCTTCTAAACATTTGTTTAACACGTATTTATTTTCGGACCTTTTTTATGGTAAATGGCAATAATGTGAATTACTGTGAAATTTTACTGCAACATTTAAAAGCAGAGTAAGGTAACGAAAAAAACAATAAGCAAAACAATAACTTCCACTTCAGTTTTACAGGTAAAGACAACGTTACAGAGGGCAGTTGTTTACGTGCATCCAAATATAAATAAATATTAAAATAAATGATTGTAAATGTTACGATATTTCAGCTAGATTACTGAACATTGACGAATGATCTATACGCCGTTACAAAATGCAAGAATATTTGTTAACACTATAAAAAATGCTAAAGAAAGTTATGATCACGAAATCACCCAGTTATTGATATGATCAAGCATTTCTTATTTTGTTAATTCAACAGATTACCCAATCAACATTAACTGGTTACAGAAGGGTAGTTAACTTTTAAAGCAACAACTTTGTAAAGCAATTTGCATGTATGAAAGCGCTTGTAAACTGTACAGGGAGTATTGTCGCTGTATCTGGATGATGTCGCAGTTGAAAATTACCGCAACAGATGAGCCGATGCGCAGCTATACTAAAAAGCTCGCTTCTTACATTGCGCTAAAAATAATTACTATTGCATTACACCAAATTTGCTGCTTTAGGTCATTTTCCGAGCAGCAGTACTCGGAGACATGCGCAAAGTTTTCCATGAATTGAATAACTTACCAAGGTCGGTGTTTAAATTGAATTCAATCGGTGCAACAAGAAAACCTAGAAACCGATGCATTTCTAACATTCAAGAAACAAGTACATAAACCAACACTGCACAACAGCGATGACCCACATAAGCCACAACGCAAGGTATCATGTGCCAAGTTGATGCTGACAAAAACAGTCACTTGAGTAGGTTACCTAACATTAGCAGACTAGCAGCTTTTGTTTTGAATTGCATGAGTGTGTCCAAAACGTTCACTTTGGTAATAGTGTGTGTAAGAGTAAACTGGTTGCTTCATACCTGCGTGCAACTTTTCCAATCGACTGTAATGTGACTTTTGCTGGTTTACTCTCGTCCGTAACTTGTAAACCTCGTTTCTTTTTTCACGCCTGGAACTTGGCGCCAGCTCACATGCTAGCACGCCGAGACACGGAGAAAAAACACGCCCACCGCCTCGGCAGCTCAACCCGCAGAGGGTCGCCTCGCTCCACGTCCAACCGCGCCGTACTCACGTACGAGCCAGTGGTGGAGCTAGTCGACGCGATGCTAACGAATTATGCTGGCTATAACGGCGGCTTTGTGATCCATCCCATGCAGATTTCTGGTGGATTAACTAAAGTATTTAAAAGGGTGAATCGAATCTAAAAGCAGTTCCGTTACGCCGTACGAATGATTCGCCGCGATGGGTTTCCGGGTGCAAAACAAACTTTGAACCCACGCTGGTTAGAACTGTAAAAATGTTGTACTTCACCCTAAATGGATGGGACTCCGTGTAATTATGCCCCGCCCCGACTCTATCCTGCTCGGCGGATTTTCCTCCAATAACAGATCAAAGCCTCTGCTGCGAGCGTGCGTCCGCTGTTTTGGTTGGTGTGACATCCTCTGCCACGCGCGCACTGTTTGGACAGGTCGGTTGTTCGTAAAGCGCGTGGGGACAACTCCCACATTCCACAAGCAAAACACACTCACGCGCACACGCACGAACCCCACCGCATTCACAGGCGAGCAACCGCGCGCACACAAACGCACGGGGACACACACATTCACTCACGCGCACGAGGGGTGTGTCGTGACGTCAAAGGCACTGAAGAGGTAAACAGTTTGTCCGCATGAGGTCGAGCCTCGCATTCATCTGTAAAGTAGAAGTGCTTGTTATGCACTTCATCCACCATCGCTGGGCTCGTGTGAGAAAAATTGTTATGAGTGCAACACAAAACAAACAGGCTGAGCCAGTAACCTACTTAATGTAATAGCAGTAGGCGATTTCCAGTCGCTACAAGTATGAGCTGTAAGTCATGGAAATGTTCAACCGCCTATGACGGCCAGTCTTTGTTAAAAATATAATATTTGGGTTAGCGAGGAGATGATTCCATGGTTTACTTGGGTGTGTCTGTCTGAGTAGTATAGCAGAGGATTCTCTTTATAGGTCTTAAATGCAGTACATGACACAGTATGCATACTAAAGGAGAAACATGCACACTTGATTACGTGAGCCTCTGTCACACGGGGGAAGAATGGCTCTATGTAGTGTGCGTACAGACATGCTTGCATGGTCATATCGGTGTCCCACAGTAATAGTACAAATAATGATAAATTATAAGCCAAAGAAAAAAAAACAAGAGATTTAAAGAGAGGAAAAGCCCCGGACGGAAGTAAGCGGTGATGAAGTGGGGGCCTCTCTTGGTTATCACATGTCTGTTTCCGTCGATCTCGCGCTGGAATATATGGGCTATTGTCTGGAATTATGGAGGGGCACATTCAGGGTAGTGAGCATGCTTTGTACAACCACTAGAAACAGCAGCGCAGTACACGTACAGCGCGAGATCCCAACATTTCAGCTATAAGCAGTATGGTAGTGTTATCACGCTATTAATTATTAAACAATATGCAGGGCAATATTGCTTGTGATGGACCTTGTTATTCGTTTCAATAGCGATTTAGTTTCGTTACCTTCACTTAGCTCTGTCATGGTGTTTACTCTAAAGATCGCATGATGGCTGTCTGCTTTTTCTAAGCCTAAGCAAAAGATAATGCTTACATTTCATTTTTACACCTTTGCTCTCTTTTTCATCTCTCTTCGTTTCCTATGTACAAAATGTTCTGACAGTGACATGATGTAACAGATCATAACCTCCGAGACCACATTCGCTGCGGAATGTGCTAGGGATATAAAATGTTCTTTTCATTGTAGGTCAAAGTTCAAGGGCGGCCAGCCAATGGGATCCAATATGGAAATCAGATAAAAGCATGGCGTAAAGTCCCCTTTCAGTATTGTTTGTGTACATATATTAGGGAGGTTTCAGTTGGATTGTTCAAGCAATAAACGATAATACATGATCACACAATAGAATAGCACAGTAATAATACAGTTGAAAGGAGTATTGTGCAAAAAAGAAAATGTATTTTATAGTACCCTGAGTGCTAAATGAAAACAATATCTGTCTAAAAAAGGTTAGAGTTTATTAGTCTGTTACACCATGCATCCATTCAGTAATGAAAATCGAATTAGTATTTACAAGATGAAATAAGAAATTGGAAATAAAGGCCAAAATTATAA